>JAUZNC010059884.1:72605-91408 GCA_034780395.1 Vannuccia rotundouncinata | reverse complement strand
TGTATATATGTCATGTACATGATACTAAATAATGTTCAGCACTTTTAAATGTATTAATAGTGTTTATACAAAGGCCATGAATGTCTATGATAATTCTCATTTGAGAAACACACCATTTTTGAACTGCATAAATGACACAAATAAATAATATGAACAGGGAGAGCAGTCGCCAATTTCTTAATAAATTGAGGTACTACATTACTTGGTTCCAAAAATAAAACACTTGATATTTATTTTCATGCAATTTGTGCAAATGATTTGGCATCTGTCACTTGGCCAGATTGTCGCATAATGGCCAGATGTGAGGGGTGTTTTTTTGATAACAAAAATTCTTGCGGTTGTAAACTGCCGAATTTTGAAAAACAGGCATTCAGATTGCCTTTCTCAAGATACATAGCATACACCTCTCTAAGTTTATACATAAGATATCTTTTCTGTTTTTTTTCTTTAGTTCTGTCTTCACATCTGATTGTGACACATCAAAGTCCAGGTGTGGCCTTTGAAATATCATCTCTTAAATAATAGTCAATAATTTTGGCTTCAATTCCAGATATTTGTTTTATAATTCTTTTTCTGCTAATGTTAAGCCATATTGCTTTGCCAATAAACCAACAATAGACTTTTTCTTTGTTGGTGATTGAGGAAGAAATTGTGCTGTAATGCCATAGTTAATGAGCCAGATCTAATGTAAGGTGATGGTGTATTTTGCAATTTAGCTTTTTAATTGTTTCTGAGTTTTCTTACACGAGCTAAACATTGTGTTCTTTCTTTTCTTATATTAATAGCTGATTTATTCTTCCTTCTTTCTCTGCTATGTAGTTTCTCCTTTTCTTTATATTCTACATCATTTTTCTTTCATAGCCGATATTCCATTTGTATTTCACTTCTTGATTTTGCTACTAAATGTGATGTTAAGTGAAGAAAAATAATGTAAATTATTACAATGTAAACACTTATTTTTATGTATACTTGTATATTATATAGTCTATAAAAATATATTTCTTGTGATTTAATTATGATAAGGAGTAGAAAATAACTATTAAGATTGAAATGAATACTACACAACATCTGATGTATTTTGGTAATGGTCATTACATATATAAATTATTTACAAAAACAATATATATATAGAATAATGTAAACCTATTTTATGAATGTGAACTAATAAATATGTGATATACCAAAATTGATAAATATATCTTACATTATTACATTTTTAGACAATATTTATCACATATTTGGTAATGGTCATTACATGTAAAACAATTTAATAAAGATACTTAATTAATATTTATTTATAATGCATCCTTAATAATTGTTAATCAAATATTGTTACTGATATATAAATGTATTTATTATAAATAAGTAAAAATAGTTTGAACTTACTGATTATAAATGTATTTGTGACAAGTTTTGAAAAGCTTGATAATAGTGTTTTTTATTCAAATTTTTACATTGATTATATATATTGATTTTTCTGGATCCAATCATCGCACACAAATATCAATTTCAAAAATGCAAAATGCTTGGTAATGTCATAGAAATATGTATAGCGATAACTAATTACTCTTACTTTATATATTTTTTCATTTGTCTGATTTCCTGTGGAATGACCCATAAGTATTCCTTATTGTACAATTTCATATAGTATTGTGTATATCTTATATACATACTACTTATTTGTATACTTATATAGTTATGTCTTCATTTGATTCTAGTTATCAGGATTCAATGGAATTACTTTTGTCTTAATCCTCTCTCTTGTCTAATCCTTCCATTATATAGATTAGATAAAACCCCAAAATGGAACAATATTTTTCCTGGAGTAGATATTAGGCTTCAAGTCATTTCATTTTTCTATGTGGGCTAAGATTTTCAACCATAATTCTTCATAATTCAAAATCGTTGGATGACAATCAGACACTTAATCCATTTTTTTCAAATAACTCAGGAAATACTTGAAATACCAGAAATATATTCAAAACCTATTCTTATATTTAATACCCTTATGAATCGAATCGTCCGCTGAATCGTCCGCTAGAGTTATACTCGTTATTTGTAGTACATTTCATTTAAGCAAAGTATTTTTTATTTATTAAAAAGTATTTTTTTATTAAAAATATAATTTGTCTGATAATAACTGTCGGATAATGTTACACACATCTTTTAAAGTAGAATAAAAGTTAAACCTCTAAACTTCAGCATTCTCTCATGAACAGCCCTAATATATCTAGTAAAAATGCCCTTTTTTAAAAATTCTTGCACCCCCCTTTTGAAAATTTATGGATCTGCCACTGATAATATAGTAGATTTCCATTATTTAATATTCATAAATTAGTACACTGTAATTTTAGTGCTGCAACAATTCTTTAAGTTAAGAATGAGAAGTCACCATACTTTACTTTAAACAAATATAACACTCTTATAAAGGATTGTGAGAATTTTTTCTTCAAATTAAATGTCAAATCAAATTATACATAAATTATCTAGCAAAGGTTTAAATACAATCCTGTTGCAACAACAAATGTGCTTTTAAATATGTTTAAATTGGAACAAGGAATATATTAAATAAAAATTAAAGTGTTTTAATTTTTAGCAGTAGTTAAAATACTACTTTGTATCAACACTATATCACTACCATATATTTAAAAAATTCAAAATAATGTGAAATTTATTGTAATGCATATTTAATATATAATAATATATTTATAATAATTATTATTAACTATAAAAGTCTGGTATTTCGAAATTAAGAGGGATATTTTTAAATAATTTAATATAAATATTTAATTATAATAATAAAGATAAACAACTTGGACGATTAATATCAATGACATATCAATTATATTATTTATCTAGACTGGCAAACTGACCAATATTCAATATATATCTATATATCTATATCGATAATCAATGCCAAATTGATGGGCAGAAGTTCAAAATTAACTCTAAGATTAATTAAATTAATAAATTAATTGATTAATATTTATTAAAAACCTTCTTCAAAACAAAACTAATACCGTATATAATTGAAATGTGCTCTGGACGTTTATTGACCTATTTATTCATCAGTATAATTTATAAGTATTAATACAAATGAAATGATATTTTTTTAGGAGTAAAATATCTGAGACAAATTATTTTATACAAAAAGTATAATAACTGTATATTTTGTTTATATTGCAGGTCATAGAAATATAGAAATATTTTTTATATTTCTATGTTGTAGGTAGTATAGAGTTAGCGGTCGTGTAGACGTACGTTTTTTCTATGGTTCTGTTTACTACCTGTTTGATCTGTTTTCGACTATTTTTACTGATTTGAACTGATCAACTATATACAATCATACAACTCTTCACACTTTTATGGTGGACCATCGAGACCATCTAAATATATATACGGTGGATATATTATTAAACTAATATATAATAAAGTATACTAAACTATAATATTACCTTAAACCAATTTTAATAAAGTTTGAAATTGAAAAATATACAAGGTTTTATATATCTTATATTTGTCTATATTGTATTTTTATGTCAAATTAGGGAATAAAATATGACATAATTTTTTTGTATTATGCATCTATAGTAAATATTATATATATATACTTACCTTTATATATAAAAATAACAAAATTTATCTAATATAGTCTCAAATTATATTAATTTATATGGTTTCATATCTTAAGATGGATGGGCCTTTTATGGATACTGCAAATATATTCTGCATTGTTTTAAAATATCCACCAAAATATATGCTAAACAATTATACGCTTGTTATAGTGTCAATGTGGTTTTGCTAACAGCAAAAATGGTAAGTAGTACATTTCAAAAATTTTAAAAATTATTTTGTTTCTTAGTTAAGTTTTATAATTTGAAATATATAGAGTCGACGGAAGCTATTTATACTTGCCGCGGCTATCTCTACAAAAGGGGTAAATAAGGGGTGGATCTCTAAACAGGTTCGAATATAGATACCCACGTATTAAAAAAAATACAACATTTTAAAATGATGACTTGTTTAACTCAAAATTACATACAAAATATACAATAATATACTAATAACTATAATATACTAATATACTAATATACTAATACTAGTTTACTAATATATTAATATATAAATATACTAATAACTATAATAACTAATAACTAATTACTAATACAAACAATTGTATGTACCTGACCATGCAGTTTTGATATTCAACTTACAAAAAAAGTTTAAAGTATATTTAATGATAGTAGAAAAATATGTACATGGATATACATGTACCTACATTGTTATATATATTATATAATACATTGTTATAGGTATATGTTATATATGTGTACGTTGTTTAACTTGAATAACTGATATTGTCTTGGATAATATGAACAAGTGTCAATGTCATCCTTACAGTATAGTTGATTTATATTGATATAATGATTGTATTATAGTAAGCACAATTGATCGAATAATTGAAATCGATGAATTACGATTGAAATACGAACTCATTATCAATGTCACAAATTGAAAATTTAACTAAATTATCACTATAGAACTTACATAACATATTGCTTGTTTCATATGTAACATTGTAATATATGTGCGTAGATAACTTTCCAAGCGTCTTAATCTACTAAATATGCGCTCTATCCAACAACAGATACAAAAGATTGTACAATACTTGAATGATCCAACATTTGAAACCAAACTTTCAACAAATTCTAAATTTTCTTTTAAAGTAATAGTCCATGGTTCATTTATTATATTCTGAATTATAAACTCTTACACGATTGATCCTATTGCAATTCATGAATGGAGAAATTGTTAGACCTCATTAAATTTCTGATTTGATTTCAATTGATCTTGAAAAGCCTGAAAAACACTCAGAATCAGGGAAAATGGTAGGGAAGGCAGCCCCCCCCCCTGAAACAACTTACTATATCTAATTATACTATATTATTCATAGTATTTCATTTACATTAATTTGATAGATTTTGTACGAAATGTGAATTTCAAAAAAGTTGCAATATGCACATTTCAACATTCGTAATGTAAGATCTCATTTTTATTTTTAAAGTGGCATAACAAACCTGTCCTATTATAGTCTATTTTCTATTTACATAATATATTTGGCTAAATTGTGACAAGGCATATTGAAAAACTTGACTAAATTAATTTCACTTTGACAAAATTAAAATTTATTTTCGTAAAAGGTAGTGTTCAAACAGTTATCAAACATATAATTTTGATTATTTTGTACATATAACTAACTACAATTGTCCAAAACCGAAATTAAATAAATTTATTTAAAAATTATTTTAATAATGAAACACAAAAATTATATTAAATTTGTCGTTATTATAATAATAATTTTTAAAGTCACCGTTTTCAAAATGTCAAAACTTTAGATTTATATACCATTGATATTTTAATGCTTAAAAACGAAACTTAATTATTTTATAAACCTATTAATTATTCATAATCTATTAAACTATTGCTTAGATCGCCAAGCTTGACGTTGTGTCAAAGACTCATATTACCTGGTCAGAAGAACATTGTCAGACCAACGAACCCGTTTTCATTCCACGACCAGACACCACAGAAGAAGAGGACGGTCTGTCAACAGATTTTATTTATTAAGGTCTTTGGGTCCGATTTCAGGGTCGTTCTGCACAAAGCTATGTAGTAGATAAGATTGTAGGAATTTCAATATCACATTAATTATTGTTTCAATTTAATTTCGATTATCTTAGAAGTTCTTATATATGTTCCCAACAGGAGGGGATAGCTTTCGTAGTAATATAATATATATTTAGCCACTTCTACTTTTGTTAATTCATATAAAATTTAAATTGTTGCATATTAAAATATTTCTAATTGGGTTATCCACTTGAAGGTGTAATTGTGGCCACAGTCATTCGAATTAAGGACAACGACAGAAGCCGATTTCTTATTGTCCTTGAAGGAAAAACACTCAAGGAAGTCGGACGAGCAGAGTTTCCAACTGTTTCCATTTCTGTTGAATTCCATTCGTTGTTGCTCCGAATGATTCATAATTATTTGACTGGAAATTAGATCCGCCATGACTCTGTGTTATTATTTTGATTGTGCACATCAGTCACCTCGTATGGGAACACATTTTGACATACGTTTACTTATATTTATGTATTTCAACAAAATCATATTTAATTTGAGTTAAATTTCTAGCTAAATATTTAAAAATTAAATATATGTAGAATTAATGAATATTATATCTATTTATCTATTTCAATTATTTTATTTATTTCAATATTTCCTTTATTTAATTTTAAATGAAATAATTTCATACATCTTTATAATTTCATGTGAATTCTTTTTTAATATAAATTCATGATAATTGAGATCATTTTTTTATTCTAGTAAATGTTCTCTCAATAAAAAAATTAATCACCGTATAAGAATATATGAAGTATAAAATGTAAAGATTATTATGTAAGGTAATTAAAAAATATTTATATTATCTTATGTATTCTTAACAAATAGTCAATAAAAAATTAATCGAAAAAATCGAAATGATTTTTTGTTCTTTTTTCAAAATATATTTTGTATTACAAAATTGTAATTTTAATACTATGTAAAAAAGAATATTTTTAGCAATAATTTACAACTTCTTTATTTTTCATGACGTAAACATAAATTAAATGAGCAAAAAAAGATTATCTACTCACTTATCTAATACTGAAAAATATTGAGTAATATTAAATTCAGCTTCTTAGTAATATAAAATAGTTGATTTGCAAGTTTTTAAATTGGATTCAAAGTATCTCGCATAATGCTTACAATTATATTTATTGGTTCTGCAGACCGGCAGAAGAGTTTTGAATGTAGGAGGCCCATATAAAAAGTGTGCGTGTGGGTGTGTGTGTCTGCGTGTGGGGGGAGCTATAATCTAAATATGATCAAATTAATTAACACAAATATTTTATTGTAGAAAAATTGAGTAAAAATTCTTTTTTAGTACAAAGTGATGCATGTAGGTTATAGGACCTACAATTAAGTATACATATTTGAATCCATTGCTTCTCGCTTTATTTCCACCAGTTAAAAAAAGCTTCAATTAAAATGACTCGTCTGACAGGACATTTTCAGCGTGACAACTGTTTGTTTTGTAATTTGTTGTGTTTCACAATAAAATAATTTGGTGCCCTGAAGAGTAACCGCCAGATTGTCGGTGTGATTGTAAATCAGTTCACCCAGTATCAAGCCGATAAAGAACTCATTTGACTTTGGGAATCAATTATTCGTGCTCTGATTACAGATTATAAATGAAGCTTCAACATTCCTCCCAAAGAGTTTGGATGATACAGTAATTTTTTTAATACTGAAGATACCGTCCACCGTGTGAAGCTGAGTACTCTGATTCCATCTTCTGCGACTTCGGTATCAGAGTCTGTTTGCACTTTCCATCGATTGAAATGGCTTTCTCTTTTGAACGAATATTTAATAAGTTTGCATTATTCATGCACGGTGTCCATGGCATCTCTCAGAATAATACATTGCGACGTCACATTAGCTTTATGAGAATAAAGTAAGCCCATGTAAAAAAGGTGGGGGGGGGGGGGGGCACAAGCCCAAAAGACCCCCCCTCCCCGGTTCCGCCTGCCCTGTTGTATACGAAATGTGTTTAACTTAAATTATTTATTATTTTGCAATCTACTTTATTCAATAAAATCTATTTAAAAAAACAAATAAAATATATAATAATAGATATTGTAGTTAATAAACTATGATTTTTTAAATATTCGAATAAAATTTAATCTTTTAACATAATTTTGAAGTGATACCTATATAGCTACTAAAAAATACATATATGACTTTATATTTATCATATATATATATCTGATAAATATAATTGTTCCATGAAGAGTATAACTATAAATAACAATTAAATAAATTTATGATTTTTTTGTAAATTTATAATTATATTATATTTATAGTTATAATGTAAAGCAACTTTATATATAACAATCCATTTTGTAACAATTGATACTGGTTACTAGTTCATTTTATATAATCATTCTACTATAAACTCAAATTACAGAGTATATAAGTTAATTTAGTTTTCTGCTTCAAAATTAATATCTACTTGTATAGCTTATTGTTTTCAAGTATTTGATATCTCAGGAAATAAGTTTTTTGAAATGCGTTAACAAAACAGTATATAGTAAAATAATATTAATTTCTTTCTCACAATGTTATACGATATAATTATATATATATTAGAATGTGAAATGTAATACCTATATATTACAAAATTATTTTATGTAAAATTTATTGGGAGGTAAAATTACTTTTTAAAGTTGACAACTGTCCTAATTAAGTATGGACGTATTATACCAAAGCAGAAGAATATAATAATAGATGTATATACAGAAACAGTTACTTATAATATATATTAATAAAGGAGGTTGATGTGTAACCTTTGAGAAAAATAGCTGAAGGATTCATTAAAATACAAACTGCAACTAATTTAAGGTAGGTACCTACCAATAAATAATTGCTCATCAGGCCAAATAATTTTGATTCATTAAATGTCAGATTTTTGTTTACACAAGTGTCCACAATTATATAATTGATTATCAATATCTTAAGTTTATAGATCATATGATTAACAAATTTTAATTCTTATTATAAGGCTGATAGAAATTAAATGAAGCATATAGATAGGATTGCATAGAATGAGAAGATTAGAAATAAATTTAAATTATAGTCAAAAACAGAAGGAGAAAAATCTCTGAAACAAAATACAACTTAACTGACCTATACTCTCTGGTTCAGTATAGAATTTTCCAATAACATTTATTAATAGAGAACCAATGTTGCAGCTATTGAAAGCTTTACTGGTATATTGTAAAAAAATAAAATAATAAATAAAAATAGATTTTATTCTTATACAAAGAAAAGGATAGCCAAAGGCACTTTCGTGATCTAGTTGACCACCTTTAGTGATCATCGTCTTAGTTTTCATAGAACCTGAAGATTCCATTTCGGTTTCGGATGATGCAAATTTAATTGAAAACACCAATTGCCTACCAAAATTATATGACAGTAAATTTCAGGCCATTGATCACTGGGAACATTATTTGTAAATAAAACTCCAAAATAAACTAAAAAATGAAGATTTTTAAATGAATTTTTTGTAATTTATATCATCTTCAATTTATGTACAATTTTAATCATTTTAATCTTTTGCATGTAGTTATTTCGTCTGTATATGTTTTATAAAATGTTAAACTTCATCTTTAGCAACTTTTAAAATTCTGAATTATTTAGAATTCCGTTCATATTTGCATTCTAAACGGTTGAGTTCTATTAGCCTTATACATCAATATTGTGAACTTCGGTTATACAGCTCTTTCTTTTTATCTGGTCCTCTGGTAGGTTTATAATAATGGCATTCGACGGTATTTGATATTATTTAATGAGATATTTTCAAGGTATTGATTTCTTAATAATCTCTTATTTAATCAATTCTATAAATTATCAACAATTTTACATATCTATATAATTCCTTATATATGTAAAAAAAAAATGTGTACAAAGACAAACATAGAAAGTTTTATATAATGATTATATATTATTATAATTAATATTCATTCATCGTATAGGTTTTTGTTATATTTAACAATAAGAAATTATTCTTCCTATTGATCCATTTTGCGTATAAGTTTACTTTTACATATATATTAATACATATTCTGAAAGGATCTATTGACGAATTGAAGTATATAGTGGCCCAAAGGCGTACTATAGGCGTGTAGAGAAGATCGCTCCAATGTAACTAACATTATATTTTAAAAACCAAACATTAATACAAATGATTTATAATAATTAATAGGTCTATACTATATCGAGTTTCTAAATAAACACTCATTTGGAAAGACGTCAAAAGCTCTCAAATATATTTCAGATAAAGTATGAAACAATACTTCATATATAATTATATTATTAAGAGTAGGTACCTACAATTTTATAAAGGGAAACCAGACGTGTAAATGTTTTAGAGGGAACTCGGATTTATCGATTTGTAAAATAGCATTGGTTTTTATTTAATATTTCTCTCGGAATCAACTGATTTCTATTATTCAAGGACTGCTAGTTATTGTTTCGTACTCAGAATGATATATAAAAATCTGTAGCATTTTTACTTGATTAGTACTTTAGGAATTAGGAATCAATATACCTATGTTCAGTATACAAGAGAAACACATTCACATAGTTCCCCTAGTGATTTCTCTGCTCCCGTTAAAATCCAATGTGAAACAGACACAGCATAGAAATTATAATAGAATGGAAAGGATTGGGGAGGTTATATCTGCCTGACACGCCCTTGTATACATTTAGAGTATTAGTCGTTGTTAGGCTATTCTTAGTTACGGGAAAAACCTACGCGAAGAGACTCCGCGCCATTCAAAAGTCTGTAATACTTTTTTGTACATAGCATGACTCAAATCTATTCGTAACCGCGACATACGAAACACGTTGTGCAATCTAAAACATTTTGATGGCATAATTATCTGTTAGAGAAACTGTGAATTTGAAGCAGAATCAGAATTAGCAAATATGTAGAAGTTCATCCTTAACAAATATGTTTTGTAAAACTATGAGTCATTGAGAACAAAATCAGTCAACCGACGCAACATATAAACCCTACTGCAATTAAAGGAAAGCTATTTCATTGTGCGCATCATATTTATTGAGGCTGAAGACCAAAACTCCATCACAGTGATTATCTATTATAACTGACTGACGGTACCAGCGATTGGTTTGAAGTTTTACATTAGCTGAGAGAAATACACCTCCACTCTATTAAGTCAACGCCAGACTCAGCAGTGGATTGTATAAATGTAGTGCATGGTGCTCGCATTTGCATACCAATTATTTACCAGTCTGCCTTATATACATATATATTTATAGAAAGATCTGGGAACCTCACTGTAGTCAGAAAATTAGTATTAACATCATACCATAATCTTTTGTGATATTCGGTCAACTTTGTTGTTAAATTATTTCGTTGCTCAGAGAAATTTATAAACCCTTTACTGGGAAGTGATACTGGATCTGTTTCTTCATTAATCCGGCTTTATTCTGTGATTTATACTTTGCAGTTTACATATTTTAGCAATACAATTGTACTTTCAACTTTTAAGATTGATTAATACACAGATATTTACATATTGACACGTTCCTTTTACATCTGGAAGAACCTTATTCGAAGACAATGAAGATTTTTATTTCCCGTAAAAGGAAGTATTTTCAATAATTTATACAAGTAAGTTAATAATATTCTGAAACATTTATTTCAAATAATTTTTTAGAAACAGATTTATAACCGTTAAGTTTTCTATATAAAATTAGCCATAGAAGTCGTTTTTAATAAAGAATTAAATTTCGATTATAACTTTGCATAATTACTCATTGGTCATTGCACATCTATTTTGGTAAATAATATTTAAATAAATTCGTTTGAAGTTTAAAATCGTTCTTATTATTTTTCTTTAAATATATCAATACAATTTTGAACTTAAAAATAGTTTTTTGCATTGAGATTATAGTTTTACAATACATTATGAAAACAATATTTAAAAAAAGTTATCAAAAAATAAACTATCTAAAATATCCTCTTTCCATTGATTTAAATTCATTTGAATATATAAGCTAAAGGTTATGATCGTTATACTATAAAAAAAATAAAATAATAAAAAAATATCTATCTATAATTTCGTAAATAATTTCGATTTTACAATATACATTTTCAATGATATATCTATGGGGCTAAAATTGATATAGCGCTATCAAAATTTATGTTTTTGAGCACACATTGAACACATATTGAACACACATGCAATTAACTTCCAATATTATTGTATATCGCTTCTCAGACAGTAGTAGGCAAATGAAATCTATGGATTTTGATAAATCGATTACTTTTATTAAAAAATGCTTGCATACTCGTAATAATCAGTTATTTCGATTAGGGTGCAATATTTGCAAATGAAGCCACCATACTCTCCTATCATATAATATTAAAGCTTTTCATGGCCGCAATAACTTTGCCAGTAAAGATGGACCTTAAAAGTTTCAAACAAAACAGAATGATGTCAATGTTCACAAACCAACCAATGGTATATTATGCTTTACTGAAGATGAAGAAACACCTTAGACGATCATTGTGGAACAGAACGAAAATTATGTAAATATATCATATAACTTATTTCATATATTCATGTCATTTTACACAATTATTCTTTTTGCAATATATACACTGCATTCTTTAAAAAATAAACAGATTTTATTTAAACCTCAAAATGCAAGCATTTTTAATAATAGTAATCGATTTATGAAAATCCATAGTTTCATTTGCCTACTGCTGTCCTATAAACGATATGCAATAATAAGTGTCTATTGGAAGTTAATAGTATATGTGTTCAATCTGTGTTCAAAAACATAAATTTTGATAGCGTTATATGATTTTTAGCCACATATATATAGTATTGAAAAAATTAGTGTAAAAATGAAATTTTTTACGAAACAACCTATAATATATTAATTGAACTAATTGGTTATAAATTTAAAACCGAATTTATTATAGTTTCAAAATATTTTAACGTATATATATATATTTGTTAGTTATAGCTTCATGAAGTCTGCATACCTTTGTCTATATTATAGTATAAATAGTACCTCCATCATATCCTAAAAGATACACTGTTACTATAAAAAATAAATAAATGTAAACAATATCTAATGTTTGTATTCCTCTGTTATATAATCGGTATGTGCTGTGGTTCACACATACCTATACTTATACAAATTACCAGTTTAAGAACGAATATATATATAACCATACATTTATGATTAATTTGAAAAGATATATCTTAAATACTTAAAGAATTTCATGAAGATTACGAACTATAAACAGATCGAACTGAACAAAAGCAATGAATAATATTAATAATATACACGAATTAATGAGTTATAATGCGGATTTAAAATTTTTTAGTGGCATATTTGCAGAATAAAATTTAGATTTTTTGAGCATTTAAAAGTTTTTTTGATCAAAATACTTTTTTATATTTTATACAATACAGGATTCGTTGATCAACACTTTCCAACACTTTCTATCAATTTAAATAATAGTATAACATTTCTCTATGGAATGAAAGGGCACCCCATAAGAGTAAAGGCTTCCTAGCATTACTAAAGTACTGACATTATAGTGTGTAATAAGTTAATTGTAACGATCTTATGGAATTAAAGGTAAACGTAGTTCGGATACAGTTAGTTATACAAGGTAAAAACTATATCATATATTCAGTACAGACATAGTCTGGAAACTCCCGACACTATTGTAATTTTATAAACATATGGGCAGTCTAAGTGGGGTCTATATAATCCAAGTAGGTAATGTATTATAGTATGGCTACAATGCAAAGCCGGTGAGATTTTACATTTAGAATAATTTTTTTATTTACATAATCGATTAATATAATTAACGGAGTAATAGTTGTGAATTTTCAATTTTTTATAAAGTTAAAAATATCTCTCATTTAAAATAAGTAAACAACATTTAAAAAATTTTTACCATCAAAATTACTGAACTTTTTTTTAAATGGAAATTTCTGAAACCAAATATTAAGTTAATAAAATAATTCCTAAACAAATAAGTATATGTACGAATTTATTTTAAATTTTCTGGACAGTTTTCATTAATATAAATGTTAACATAACTTAAATAGAGAAATTCACAAGGGTTAAAACAAATACGTAAAGTGAATTGTCTCTATTCTAATAGAATTCTATCTACTAAATGTTGTCTATTAAGCTCCGATGTAAATCATATATTGATTCAACGTTCAACGTTTAGTTCTGCTCACATTCTATGTCAACAAATCACTCTTTTCAACTTAGATATGGGGCGTACATTAAAGAATGCAATCAATAAATGCATATATGCAAATATTGTTTACATATTGCAATGAGAACCAATTAATGAGGAATATTTTCATAGAAATATCTATTTCTCTCTGAGAAATAGAGATAAAAATTAACTTAACCAAAACTTTCTGTTAATTTTATAGAATTTTAATGATTCACAATTTTAAAAACAATATATTATTCAAAAGCATAGTTCATGTTTAACTATGTGCACACACGGGTGTAGATAGATACTACAATTAATTTGATCCAATTCATATCGGCAATATTTTTTTAAACAGTGCATTTAAATTTTTTTTGTTAGAATAAAATTGATAACATTCTAATATTTATCAATTACATATTAACCAAATAATATATGTCAAATATTAGTGAACAACTAATATATAAAAAGTAAACATTATTATAAGTCTTAAAAACAATTTGTATACAGTAATTTAGTAATATAGTAATATTATTAGGTATATTTATAGTAAATCGAGATAAAACAAATAACAATATATTTTTTGATTTCAACTAAATAAAATTAGATTTCATTTTTTATATTTGTAAATATAAAATTTTTCGAAAAATATGGAAATCAATATTTTTTTTATTTCCTTTATTAGAAATGATATTTTTTCGATCGTCTAAGAAATACAAATCTTTCTAACTTGAAATGAGGATTGCTTGTAAGTATTTTGTGTCTATTTATTTTAACTATATTATACATCAGTGAAATTATTCTATTATTGTTATTGAAAACACAATTATTTTGGATAATTCTATTCGCTGCATAGCTATGATATATAAATCCTGATTCAATATTGTTTCAATATTTTGTTTCTGTTATAAAAAAATCGAGTCTCCAGCTTTGTTAACATATATAATTGAAAAATTATCAAATATATAACACATACAATTTAAAATTACATATATAAAAGATAGATATGTTTGGAAAAATCCATAATACAATCAACGGCTTTTAGAATATTAATTATGTTAAAAATGTTAATATATTTTAAATGTGGATCTGCCTAAAAGTAAAATTAAAGAAAATTTAAATGTACCTTAATAATTATATATATTTTTAGCTACATTGTATTTATAATACCAACAATTTATTAAATAAACTTTTCAATGATTTGGACAATGTCGAGTCTTGTTACATAACGTGCTAGTATTCTGTTAGCTAATAATATCTTATACAATTTTTAAATTTTATTTCAGGCTTTCTTATTTTTGAATTGATCAGCTTGCTCTTATGGAAAATCAGCGAAGCGGCACCAATAACCATCAAAGGGGCCAACAATTTCATTCCTTGTCATTACGTTCAAAATGCTATTATTGATTGTAAATATAAATCATTGGACAGCATTCCTGTCATACTTCCACAAGGAAAAATAGTTAAGAAAATATTATTCGGAGATTCTCAAATTTCAGACATAACTGCTGAAGCCTTTGCAAACTTGAATGAAACATTGACAGAAATTTTGCTAGAAGAAATCCATATAACATCAATCTCTATCAATTCCTTTAAAGGACTTACTTTGTTAAAAGACTTAACAATAAAGGTATCTAGGGAGATCGATATATATCAGCAGAGTAATGTTAACCTAAAATTGCTTCTTAGGCCTTTGATTTCTTTGAAATCACTCACATTGTCCAATCTCCAAGTGCAAACTTTACCTGAAGACTTTTTACCATCCACAACTTTGACAAACATCGAATTAGACAATACAATAACTGGAACTATTCAACCCACTGCCTTTAAAAAAGGAGAATACTCATTACAGAACATTACTCTGCGTAATCTTTCAACTCTTCAAAACAGTGGTATTTCTTTGTGGCTAGAATATCTTAAATCACTTAAATCTCTTATAATTGAAAGCTCAAAATTAGAGCAATTTCCGTCTTTACCTTCAAATATCAACTTGCTCCAAGTTTTAATCCTCTCCCGAAATGGTATTGCTTCAATTCCGTCAAACGCTTTGTCTGGAGTAAGTGCATCCCTGATACATCTTGACCTCAGTTTCAACCGATTGAAAGATGATAATCTTTCTTCACTTGAGATCCTAAATAATCTTGAAATTCTCGATCTGAGTACCAATTCTCCACTGACCAAGATTCCGGTTGGAGTGAAAAACATGAATAGACTAATTTCTTTAAGCATGCAACGCTGTTCCTTAGTGTTTCTTGAAACCAACAATTTCCCGACCAATTCCGCCCTTAAGAAACTTAGTATAAGTTCTAATCCGACTCTTACATCTCTTGAATCAGAAATGTTTTCTCGTATAAGAAATCTTAACACATTGGACATTGATGGTGCAAATATACCAAACATCCTAGTGGACTACACCATGGGAGATTGGAAGCCTATTTTCACCAAACTAACCAACCTCACTCATCTCAGAATGGGCCATTGCAAATTGCATGATTCCTTTTTCGAAAAACTCTCATTTTTACCAAAGAAAACAATACTTTTTTTAGGATTAAAGTCAAATTATTTGACAAATATTCCAAAGTATTTTTTTGCAAATTTTAATCAAATTTTAAACCTTGATTTGTCAGATAATAATATTAAAAAAATTAATTATTCATCGTTTTATGGATTGCCTTCAATATTGGATTCCCTAAGGTTGGAGAATAATAAACTCGAAACAATAGATAATTGCACATTTTCTTCATTTTTAAATTTCAAAGACATCAATCTTAAAAATAATCCGATAATTTGCGATTGTCGGCTTCTGTGGCTGCTCAACAATTCCAAAAAAATGGTGGATTTCAAATGTTTTGGACCAGATTCTAATAAAGACAAAACATTTTATTCTCTGTCGACTCAGCAGTTAGTTTGCCCGGGCGGAAAATCTCCCGATCCACAATGTATCATTCCGAATAGTCTTGCAAGCAGTACAACATACGAACCCTCTATTACAACAATCTCTATGTTGTATAACATTCTTATTAATACGGAATATAACAAAAACAATTTGAGGATTCGTCTGTCAATTAGTGAAAGGATTCTTAAAGAATTTAATAATTTCACCCTTACATATAAGAAAATAAATTCTATTAAAACGGAGAATGTTATTCTTTGGAATCCACATATCTCTGAAGTACTAATAAGAAATGTTGACCCAGGGTACAATTATTCAATCTGTGTAATTCTTTGGAAACAGGGAAAAAGCTTCTCTTACAGTTACAATTGTGAGATAGTTAAAATTGGACTGATAAAAAACGATGTAAACTTGGCTGCTATTATAGGTGGAGCAGTTGGGGGATGCATCATTTTTGTAATAATTATTGTGATTGTGGTTTTCAAATGTGGAAAGAAGAAACCAGATAGCGCTGAAGTGAATACAACGGAAGAGAGTGTTTATGATTACGACTATCCAAGCTTTCACAAAGTTGATCCCCACATGTCGACAGACTCTCGATTGTTTGTGCGAGCACGGGACAGTTCTGTAGGCGGTGGCACTAGAACCACCATGAGTACTGATTTTGAGGTGCCCTTTCAACGACCTCACACAAATGGTCAGACTAATCGAAACGTTCAATCTACCTTCAATTTGCCACAGCACTATAATACTAGTAGACTAGGGAGTGGCCAATTCCATAGACAAAACTTTCACGTTAATTCTTCCCGTAGTATGGACTGGCTGGATCGAAGCTCTGACCGAATACAAGGACGTCATCTGCCCCCAAGACCAGAATCCGGAAGAGATGTTGATTTCCAAAGTCTACATGCAAATACATTACCAAGTGAACCTGTGTATCCATATGAAAAAATGGACACTGACTCGTATTATCTAGGAATGCAGAACATGGGGTTCCCCTCTTATCAGACAATGTCACCTGAATTATCAGAAACGCCATCAACACCTGCTCCAAGACATGAAAACAATCCTGCTGCAGTTGATTTCTATGGTGGAGGTGGCGGTCCGTACAGTCTAGGGGAGGACTTGAGTATCCAGACAAGAGTGAGTTATCCCTTTAGTGAACCGCCAAACTATGAATCCGGAGATGAAATATTTTCCGAGCCAGAAGTTCGTGATATTGGAATTTTTTAATAAACTCATATTTGAATATTTTTGAAATCTTTCATGTACATTTTATACTTTTCCTGACTATTTTTTATTTAAAAATAAAATTTTTACTGCTACAGTTATATCGCTCATAATCTATGAGACAGTTTAATCCAACGATAAAAATTGTTGCTGGTTGTTATTTCTCAATATTTTTCTAGTTAATGATTTTTTTCATTATAGCATCTTAAACCAAAAATTAAACCATTTCTTTCAAATTACAATTTTACATAACCATGTGTACATTTTCCAATTTTTTAAAATACCGTTCCCATGTTTACTCATTGTATATATTAAGTGGTACTTTTAATATTTAGTCATTTCAACTTTAAGATTATTATGTATAATATAAACATATCGCAGGCTGTTATCATTTTGTATAATTTTATTGTATTTTAAATAAAATTTATCTACTTGAATTCTTATTGTAATGTTTTATTCATTATTAATGTTTATGTAAACTTTATCAACTGTTGACATCATTTATGTATAATCTTAGTCATCACATAATTATCAGATATTTCACAAAGATTATTTTTTTATCAATATTATTTTAAAATTTTGATAGAAAGATATATTGCATATTTATCAAAAGAAAAGTAAAATTTTAAAAATATTTTTGATGTTACTTGTGGACCACAGTTAAATTTTCTGCTTCCCGTTTATGTATTTGAACACTGTCATTTACAATTGATAGAAAACTAATGTATTGAAAATAGGAATAAATAGCAAATTATTTTATTATTTTTACCAAGTCAATATTTAAGTATTTTA
>JAUZNC010059884.1:31053-72505 GCA_034780395.1 Vannuccia rotundouncinata | reverse complement strand
AAAACTAATGTATTGAAAATAGGAATAAATAGCAAATTATTTTATTATTTTTACCAAGTCAATATTTAAGTATTTTAGTTAATTAGTTCCCAATATTTGCCTGGATCATGTATATTAATGTAATTGTATAATGTAAATGTAAATTTTTCGAAAAAAGACAATCCAAACTTTTGCTATTCCATCATTACTGATAAAAAACTAACAACAATCATGAAACTTGTAAAACATTTTGTCTTAATCTCTTGATCATACAAAATAAAAAGTAAATTTACGAAATAGCCTTATATTTCAGTAAAATTCTAAAATTTATTTGATTAAATTAAAATCGAGTATTCAAAAAATATATTTCTATATTTAAGGTATTGAAGACAAATGTTTAAATATATAAAAAAATTCTTTCAATAAGATTTTATAAATACCTATTTTTTATCAAATAAATAATGATTTTTCTTATTTTTATAACCAATTTTGTTAATTTAATTTGTGGGATTTTAAATATTTAAAAATGGCTTTTATAGTCATATTCTTATATAATTTACATAATATCCACGATTATGTTAAATATTCACACAATAAAATTGTAATATGGTTATTGCCTATATGAGCTAATTTTAAAAGAAGGATGAAAATATATTGTGTATAAAGCGAAAACTGAAATTTTACAATGAAGAGAATCTTCGTATCTTTAAATTTTTATTGTATTACATAATAGTTGTAACGATTTTTATTATATACAGAAAAGACTGTTTATTTATTTTGAAAATTTATCATTATTTATTTGAATAACGAAGTTCTATAAAATAAATATATATATTTAACACAATAAAAAAAGTTTAAAAATTAATAATAATCCGTTATTCATTTATAAAAATAACATAAGTATTAAATAAATTATTCAGAATATACATCGAAATTAGTTATTATTTTACAAATAAAAAACTCATTTATATTTTTAAATTACGTCTATGATTTGAACGAACTTTTAAATTATTCATTTCTAAATGATCTTAGATTGAAAACCTTAATAAAAGTACTGTGATTCTTCTTCTATTAATCACAACGGTTGTTAGGCAATATTGAATACAATTAAGAAAGACTAATTTAAAAATTTAAAAACAATCGCGCATCCTCCTTACTTATGGGGTGGGTTGTGAGAAAGGGTAGTATTGTGACACAATCGTTTTTGAAGACAAATTTATGCGTTGCAACACCCCTATCAATGAGAATTATCAATATAGGTACATAATATATATTAAAATTATAATCTTAAAATTTTAATTAAATTACTACAACATCTAGATCGGTAAACAAATTCTTGTTATTTGTCATCCTTTTTAAAAAGTTCAAAGATCTATTTTTTCCTTACTTTAAATTTCTTACCTTTTACTTACTTTTAAAAAGAATAAATAAATTCAATGTCGTTCATTAGTCAATGAGATTATTTTAACGAATATCGCATCTCATACAAATAATTTATGATCCCTATATAAAATAACTTAATTTTAAATAGGATAATTTAGTGATTTATACATTTATAACTATTTCATTATAATTTCATTATTTTAAATGATTTACAATATAATTTTTTAATAATACCTCTTTTTTCCGAATTATTTAAGTGAAATTCAATAAATCAATAAATCTCACATATTTTAGTGTATGTTTATTATAAAAAAACAAAGTACACTCCGTGAAACATGCTGTTTCGTTTTTATGACATATTTTTACATAATAAATTTAATAGAATGTTTTTCTTTATTAAGAAACAAGAATGAAATGGAAGTGGAAAGATTAAGGAATTGACATTCTCAAAATTTGACAGAAATTAGTCGTAGAACCATTGAGCTAGTTTATATATAAGTTCTGCTGTAATATATAAATATGTATATAGTATGCACATATAATATGAAGACATTAGAAAAAGAATAAAAATGAAAAATTGACAGAATGTTAGATAGACATAAATAATATATTTTTATGCTAAAGATGATAACAGTTTTTACAAATGTAATTTTGAACTCAAATCATGAAAATGAATTCAATTATACAATATGTTCAATTCTCAATTCTCAATTTGTAATTTATTATTGTATTATAATTGTGTTTTTTCCGAGTGTATATATAATTGAGGGAATTGTAAATCCAGTGTATGCACTTGAAGATTTTTATACAAAAAATTTGATTTTGTTTCATCAATAACAATAAAGTTTAACATAAACAAATGTTCAAAAAATACAAAACGATAAAATACAAGTATATTTACACTTCTAATCAATTGCTCATATATAGGTAGAACAAACTTCCATTGTTAAATATGAAACACAATTACAAAATAATAACGCAAATATAACCCAAGAACTCAATATTATATATGTAAATATATAGTTTAATAATATTGGAGTAATAATAGTAGTACATAGTATTATACAGAAATCATACCAACACAGACAGACAAATAAATCATTTATTAAAGATACACATAATTAACAGTCATCAATTTAAAGTCATTCTTACTGTATCAAATGTTTGTTAAAAAAGCATTATGTGAATTTTTCATGCCAAATTAATTATAGGGTAGTTACGCAACCGAAAAATTAAATTCGAAAATTATTATATTTTGTTTTAGATTTTATAAATTTAATGAAATATTTTGAATAATTGAAAGAATATTGGAATAGTACAACCTTTTTGTTAAGGTAAAAATTGATGAGTCTAATAAATCATTACAAATTAATTCAACCAATTTTATTTTATTTTATTAGATCATATTTAATGATATATTCTAAAATATTTTATTAAATTGGTGTAAACTGTAAAAAATAAATTATTTTAATTTTGAGAGCTTCAACTTACTAATTTGTTCATTTTTTAAATTGTCATATTATCTTTAGGACACTTTAACGATGATAATTCATTAACAAATAATTTGATCCTGTTTTTAAATATTCGTTTTATAGGTAAATCATAGACCTACTCGTATTATACTACTTGCACATTGCCTGTATTGGGCAACACATTCTCAAGTTTTGGAACATATTCAGGTATTTAAAATGAGGTAGCAAAATCATACAAATTTGAAATGACAATTTGTTGTACAATGATATAATGAAAATATTTATATATATTAAAAGTACAAACAACCATAAATTTTTTCTAAAATTTAAATCACAGATATTGGGTGTCGATGCCATGTAGGTAGGCTATATTAGAAGTAGGAAGGTAAAAAGAGGTTACGTGTAAATATTACATTCGTATGATATTATACACAACTTGAAATCAATCAAATTCAAATAAATCAAATATTCGTAAGTTATATTTGTAGTAATATTGTGTCCTATGGTTAGCTATGTTCATTTTTATGTATTGATCAATATATTATAAATTCAGGTGAACAGCACCTTTGAAAATATAACTACTATAATTGTTAGGTTTCAGGGTTAGGCATAAATCCTCTTCTAATAAAAGTGGATATTTCCCACACGCGATATTTATGAAATAATTAGATTAATCAGTCTAGCCATGTATATTTATACTATAGATGGAATTATTTAAATGCAATTTGCTAACGTTTTTGCAAAATCCTGAGCGGAGTCATTTCACAAAAATATGTCTATTATCTAAGAAGTATTTTGTCAGTAGTATGGAAAGAGCACAGATTGGTTCAAAATTATGGCGAGTGACCGGTCGTGTCATACATACCACTCTTTAGCTTCTTTCCGCTTGCCTTTGCTCTCCCGTCGTGTTTTCTTCTTCTTCTTGGTATTGTCCTCTTTGAGCGCAGTGCCATTGGTGTAGGGTCCATCACTGTCCCTGAGGGGCCGGGCCGCCGGATCCACATAGCTCCTACTCTCGTCAACACTGTAAGAGCCCTCGTCCCTCCTGCGACAGCGGTAGATGACACAGGTGAGCAGTAGGAGCACTAAAGCGCCGCCACAAGCGATGGCGACAATGAGCCAAATGTTGATGTTGGACTTGTCGGTGGAGACGTCGACGCCTTCCGGTGCACCGAATGGAGGCTTTTTGCTCTTACTGGTATCCAGTTCCGGCAGAGGAACTCGACGGGGAGTGACCAGATCAAGATCATGAGTCGATCTTTAGTGTTAAAAATGAAATATTGAGAATTTCCCCGTCTTTTGAAGAATAAGAATAATATTTTTTTACATTAAATTGATATTTTCTAAATTATTTTTATAAGTATAAATTCACTTATTGAAAGTAATAAAAACAATATTTAACTGTTTTCTACAAATAATTAATATGTTTCACCAAATTATTATTCATGTACTTGGAGTTCGAACCTTTCAGAAAAAAATTAAAATATTTTATGAATCAAGAAGGAAATGTTCAAATGTGACTCATGTACCCTTTTTTGCCTGGCTTGGGTGTTGTGGTTGTGTAGACAACGGTCGGCCTCACAATACCATCGGGATCTAATGGTCGACATTCAGGATTAGTGGAACTATAAGGGTCGGGGCAGCCTGGTCTGGGGACAACCAGACCTCCTTCGTTATTTCCACGATTTGGAGTTTTCGGATTCTAAATTCAAGGTAGCATTTGATTTTAATTGTATCGATATTAAGAATTTAAATACTGAATCTTTAAGAAATATAGTTATTTTGGAAATGAATGAATACTAACCTTTTCATCCTTCCATGATTGCATGTCATCATTCAAAGATGAACCAGGCAACCTAAAATGAAAAGATTACAAATGTTTATCAAAACAATAAAATGTATTATAAGAAAAGGGCGTGAGTCAACGCCGAAATATAACACAACTGAAAATAATTTGCAACTTTTTCTTATTTAAAATATTCTATTTCACAATTATAAACTTTTAGAATATAATTTAAATATATTACTATATATTTACTATGATTTTACCATCACAAAGTATTCACCGTTCAAAATATTATTTATATTCATACTATTTAACTTTTAAGTATATTTAATATTTATATTCTTTCTTATAACTATAGATGAGAACGATTTTAAATCATACACAAATAATTGAGATCAGCCACACATTACCAAACTATTTAATCTATTTAAAATCGTATCTTTGAACAAATAAATAAATTACCGTTTAAGTGGAGGCGGAAATCCATTGAGATTAGGTTGAAAATTGGGTTCGATCCATACCTTACTGATATTGTAAACAATTACTCCACGGAAAGTTTGGCCATTGACAATATCGTTGAGCGGAATTCCGTTAAAAACTAATCCTGAAGTTAAAATTTATTTTATATTTATGTTAATTTAGAATCACAATAAAAGCTGGAAAAATTGAATTTTTTTAGTGAGGGTAAGCAGTTTTGTACCTGAAATATACCCATTAAAAGGGTCTTCCAATTCGTCGGTAAATCTTTTTGCTCTGTGCATATTCCATTTTGACTGGCCGACATAGATCAGTTTCTGTTGATTGAAATGGCTATTTTGGTTTCCTGATTGTAAATAAGCGGGTGCGATATTTTTAATTAGTGAAAAAAGACAGCTTCAAATAGTGACAAATTTCTTTTCAATTAATAAAGCTTAGCAGTTTAATATTAATATTAAATATACAAATTCTAAATTAAAACAAAAGTCGTTCCATCTTTGAATAATTGTTCACTGAGTTTAAATGTTTTATTGAAAATTGGTTAATTAATTTGCATAAATAATCAACCAAGTATGAGGAAATAATATTCAACAAATTTAGATTAAAAGTTTTATTTTAAATAAATTGAATAAAAAATTCATAACCAATAGAGAATATCAAAACATTATTAATATTAATATTAATATTTAGATATTAATATTATCCTAATCTTTATAAAAAATTGTGAAAAATATCCACTATATACCTATTAATTTTGTTTTGAATATATCATTCAAAAATTATATAAATTTAAATATTTTAGTTCTGTTTATAGTTCTAAAACGATAGGTACGACATTTTGTATATATTTTTGCACATAAAATATTTTATAAAACTATTTTAACTAACTTCAAATTAAATAATGTGCTAACATTCAATAATTTATTGAAAAGGTATAATTTTACTATTTTCTGAAATACTTGAATACACCGACCATCCTTCTCTACTCTCTCCATTAAAACAGTAGTTTACTCAATATTTAAAAATTGAAAACGACTTTTTTTCCGAGAGCACAATATTAGATGCAAACAATAATATAACAATATAACATAAATGAGATAAATATTTGTGAATTGTGAAGGATATAGGGTACAGACACAGACAATTGATTAACATAACATTATTGTAATAGTCAAATATTTTTAAAATTTATATATTTAGTTTTGTTCTTATATAAATAACAAAACCAAAAAGGCAATTTTTAATAAATAATTATTATATAAAAATCGTTCGATATTATAACTAGTTAAATTATATAAAATAAATTATCAAACTAATTGCTTTAAATAATAATCCATATGTATTTTAGCTATATAAATAATAATTAAATATTCTTTTTATATAAATTAATATAGTTTGATATCGATATTTTATCAGCAAAATATATTATTTTTTAAACATTTTATAACATAGCAAATCACTGAAAAGTCTTTAAAATTATGTACTTATACGATTATGTTTTTTGTTTATTATAACACTTCTAAATATAGGATTCAATCAAAATTCAGGTTTGTCATCTAATATATTTGATTTGGTTGTTTAATAAAGATTTATTTATAGATTTACTGTTTTATTCCATAAATTAAATATATATTGATATATTTATCTATCAATCGATTGTGATGGACTTCACAAAAGGGTGCAAACTGTATTATTAAATAGAAGTCACGGTTGTAAGGATCATTATTGTTCGCCATCGTATATAGTTCTAAGTTTAATTAGGATGGTGAACGTAAATATTACCAACCGAGAATCTGGTAACTGATTCTGACGTCTGGGTTGTACCAGGGGAATACTGAAGAGAATATGTACAGGAAGGTGAGGAAAAACAGAAGATAATAATATATTCAATTTCCTTTGTTCATTATTTTTGTAAATCGTTTTGAAATTGTCCAAATAATATTTTTAAAAAATCATTATTACCCTTTATTCTCTACATAATAAATATATACATAATTTATTTATTTGGTTAATCCTAAATAATTAAAAAATTTTATTATTATTATAATAATATACAATTAAATACAAAGTGTTTAATACAAGTTAAATAAAATAAAAACACTTTGTGTATAATTAACTTTACAATATATATAAAAAAAATAATTTTATTGTTGAATTAAAATTTTATTTAGTTTGTATTGTAC
The DNA here is from genome assembly GCA_034780395.1 of Vannuccia rotundouncinata. Lineage (NCBI taxonomy): Eukaryota > Metazoa > Platyhelminthes > Proseriata > Coelogynoporidae > Vannuccia > Vannuccia rotundouncinata. Next base: position 65,225 of record JAUZNC010059884.1, on the reverse strand, counting down.
AGGTTAATTTTACACAGAGAGTTTTTTTATTATATATTTTGTATTTTATTGTATATTGTTGTTGTGTGCCTCTCTGACACACTTCGTCATATTAGACATAATAATATTCTATGATTTTATTCTCTAGATATATTCATCCAAATTTAGAAAATGTTATTGGATGCGTATTCAGCAAAACACTATTATATTTAAAAACTTATAATAATAATTTAAGTTATTTTAATAAATGTATATCACATTTATAAAATCGTATAGCACTCTCAATCGTGATTTAAAAAGTGAAAATGAAAAATAAATTGAAAAATTCACACATTTTATCATGTTGATGTAATGATATATATATGAAATATACTACTTATAAATAACACTTTTATTTATTAAGAATTTTAGAAATTCTAGCGATACTCTTCCTAAGAACATTGTTTAGTAAAGTTAAGATAATTGTAGATAAAACTGTTACTTATAACTACTATACTAAATAAAACACAACAATTAAAATCAACATATTTAAAAATCAAAATCTTTTCAGAAATTGGTGAAAATTATCAACCAATAACCATTAGTTGCAATAAAACTTACGTCCCGGCTTCTTGGATCTGATTGGACGATCATCTATTTGTAGACGGGCATCCGGACCTTCTCGAGTAAACCGAATTATGTGATATTGACCATCTGCTAGATCCACAGAATGCTCATATATGGAATGAACATCGCTACCCATGTTGTATTTGACTTGAATTACGGCGCTACCCTAAATACAAGAATGTCAAAATAACATCAGCTTATCTCTGATAAATTACTCCTATTGTGCTAATTAATAATTTTTTCCGCAAAATTAATAGCATCAGCTTGGCTCTGATAAATTACTGTTATTGTGCTGATTAATTTTTTTAATTGTCAAATGTAAATTTGTTCAGAGATCAAAAGTAAAATATACCCACTTTATCTATTACTATGTAGAGCTTAATATAATCTGGTTTGCGGCCTTTTCCAATGATCTGAATGAGTGCTGCGTTTCTCCTCTGCCTTGTCTGAATTCCAAAGGCTAAGTCATCCCTGATTGTGTTTTGAACCGGAGTCAGTTCAAAAATTACATAGCCCGGTGAATCTCCAAATTTCAAAGTTGGACTCACTAGATTAAAATAAATATAACAGATCGTAAAACAAATTTCTAAAATTATGTAAAATCGAATTGAGAAGTTTAAAACAATTTTACAATCGATAGTTTAAATATAGCTTTGTTATAAGACACCTTTCGAGCAAGTCTGACCAATAAAACTTGTCACTGAGCAGTCACACCGTAGACGTCTCCACTGCTGAACACAACGACCACCATAGTTGCAGGTGGTTGGTCTACATCGCATCTTTGGTGAAGGGCAACCTTCTGACACATTAACTAAGGTGATAGGATTCAAAAAGGGGTTAATGACGACCAAAGTGTCGTCCGGCGGTTGGCTAGGGTCCGTTTTGTTCATGTAGAAGGAAGCAATGCAACCTTGAAATCCAACACGAGATTGGAACTTGTTGTTGTTTGCATATCTTCAGAAAAAAAAATTGTTATAATCTGTTATTTCAATTAATTGTTTTTGATTAATTATTGAATTTTAAAAATATTTTGATTAAAATTTTGATTAAAAATCTGTAAAACACTTCATAAAAATTTGAGTATTAATAATCTAGTAAAATATCGGAAGAGGGCATCAATAAAAAATAGTTGCAAGTTCAGAACATTAAAGTTCTTTATTGTTATTTTTATTCCACTGAGAATAATTAGATCCGGTAATAAATAAACCAACACCGATTGAAGAAACATAACCATGTAATTTTCCAGATTTCTAATTATTAAAAATTTCGTTAGTTTTCCGAATAAACCTGATAACAGATGTAAAGATTTTAAATATATTTTTGTATAAAATCATGTTTATTAGATATCCTTTGTTTTTAATAATTTAATGGTTTAAAGAAATCTTACCCAACTCTGACTCCTCCAAGATACAAATTTCCTAATCGGTTGAAGTTTATTCCTCCTCGATGCACCGGAACGGTGGCGTCTAAACCATAGGGGAGACCATCCACACGAAAAGCCAGGGTATCAGTGGAGGACTCACTTCGAACTAACTGTACTTGATGCCACTGTGAGTTGTGAATGTTCCTGATTCCCGAACTCTTCTTCAATCGGCCGGCTCCCCAGTTGAATATGACGCAAAGTTGCCCTCGAATCAGCTCTATTACAAGATAGTCACTCGATTCACCATCCAGCAGGAGAATAAGGCCATCTGGTTTATCCGTTTTCAGCCAAAATTCGATTCGAAAATCGCCAAAAATTCCTCGCTTGGGCATTTGAATGAAGGAGTTGGAGGTTTCGAAAAACATCGGGAATTCTTTAATGGGTACAGCATCGGTGAGGTCAGCGGTAACTTCGATGTAGGGCGGTGAGAGAGATTTTGCCAGCTCAAAGTAGTTGACCCCATTGAACATGAAATGCATCATGTGACCAACGAAAAATCGATTCTTATCCCCTGGATAAGACTGTCCAATGTTGAGGTTGCCATGGGACAAAAGTTTACCAGAACTGATTATATCTGAAGAAAATGAGAGGAAAAATCATTGAAAATTGATTACATTATAGAATCGAATAGAATCGAATGCATTTTTTCATATATTAAACAATAAATCAATCATCTAGCAGTGCAAATATATAATTTAAATATAAATTGTGGACATCTGGGATATTCTGAACGATTAATATCATGCATGTGCCTTTAGACAGACCACCATTTAAGATCAAATAGAACAAATACAAAATACATGGATAAATAAATAAGTTAGAAAATAATGAAAATTTATTGTGGATAACATTACTATGTCAAAAAAGAGAACAGCGAACGAAGACATGGAGGGAAAGTCTGTAGAATAAAAGTTGAGTAGAATAATTAAGAAGGCATGAAGATAACTGGAAGATAATAAAAAAATGAAGTAGGTACGGCGGCGATGGAAAATCGTTCTCATTTGAAGTAGAGTTGTGTTTTAAACTAATTTACCAAGAATTTAAAATAAAGAAAATAAAGAAAAATATAACAAAAATAAATGTGCAAAAGGTAGGTTGGGATAAATACACTTGGACTATGAATTTCAAAAGTAATCTCGCGTATAAATATTTAATTACTATAAAACTTCGATCCTTAGTGAATATTTTCAAACTTAAAATAAATTAAAAGTATAAACTTAATTAAATGAATTAATTAAAATGAAGCCCAAATAAAATGTTTTAACAATATTAAAAAAATGCTCAATGTTTGAATTCAGATATTTTTTGTCATTTAACTATAATAAAAAGATTTAATTATGTAGATCGTAAACATTTTATTCTGGTCGCAAAACATCAAAAAGATAATATAATGATTATGAAATATTTGCTAAAATTACAGAACAATTTGACTCATGGTGTAATGTTCTTAACGTCATTTATTTATGGAAACATTGTTTTGTAAATGTCAAGCTTTCATCCTTACTAATCATAAGTTCAGCTATAATTAGTAATGGTTCAATATTGAAATAATTTAAAAATTATTGCAACAAAATTATTTTTAAAATTGTAGTCATTGTTTTAATAATCATTTGATTCTCAGGTTTAAAGTTATCCTTTTGATAGAAAATCAAAATTTAGTGAAATTTTTCATTATCATCTTTTTATCAACCGTCTGACGAATTAACTCTTGTGTGAACTTTTTAATTTATTTGTAAAACCTATATTACTTTAGATAATATTTTTGAAATATAATTAATTGTAAAATTTTGCTATTAAAAACATACAACAGATGCAAACATATTATTTTTATTAAAATCAGTTTTACCGTAATGAAATCTCTGTTAGAGAGTTTGAAAAATATCACAAAATTAGAGTTTAGGATCATGATAAAACATAAAAAAACTTAAATATCTATGACCGAAAGAAAAAATATCAAAATAGTTCTAAAAACAATTATAAACAAAATTCTCAAATCTTCATTAATTAAAAGTTTTTTTGATTTTTCTAGTTTTTATTTCTTACTAATTAATTATGTTCTTCCGGATACATTCAACACATTTATATATTCAATTTATATAATAATTATTTGATTAAATACTGAATTTAAATTTCAAATATAACTTGGATCAAGTTAAAAATGAAATAACTTTATCAAAAATATTCATTTATCAAAATATTGCTAATTATAGTTATTCAGTTCACTCTTTCTTTCCTTGATAATATTATTTCTGAAATTTTAATTAATACTAATTTGCAAAACATTAAAAGCAGATGTTGTGTAGGTTGCACTAAATGTAGGCGTGTTCACATAGAGAGGAAATAAAATCGTGTATTATCTACACATGGTCATATATACAGCCAGATATTTCTTTTCTCGTTCTGATTTGCTTTAATTTAAAATAAATCGTTATAGTCATTATTTTGAGCAAATTTTTAACTAAAACGATAGAAATATCTTGCTGGGTAATAATTTTTTACAAGATTTAATGAAATGTGCAATTAAAGTTTTGATAAATATATTTAAAAACTTGCTGAAAGAGAAAATATCGAGTCGAAAGACAGAGAGAAAAATAAATAGATAAAACGCAATGGTGCAAAGGTGCATGTCCCAGAATTGGAACTTTAGATTATCAAACTATTTAGACGCGAAGTGGCAGAATACTTAAAAAGTAGAAAAAAAGATAAAAAGAGAGAGATCGAGGGAAAGGTGGAGACTGATTTGAAAAGACGAAGTGGAAGTTATAGATATATTGATATATAAAGAAGAAAGGTGTAGTTGACATGGCGTTCAAAAGTTGTCGCAGCTTGTACCAACCGGATTTATTAGAAATACCTCCGAGCAGAAGCTCAAATAGTATTAGTTTTTTAGCCATTTTGAAAGGCAATTCTGGAAACAAACATACTACTGGGATTAGTTGTAAGTAGTAGAGTTAGAAATAAAGGACAAAATTGAAGCTAAAATGGTTAATAATATAGTATATATACATACAGCCAGGAGTTTAAGCAAAACATACTATTTTCCTCTTTTTAAAAGGCTGAAGAAGTATTCATCGATTTTACCGAATGCGCTAATAAAGAATAGAGGTTTAAGGAGAATTTGAAATTAAAAAATTAAATATTAATTAGTAATTAAATTATTATTCCCAATTAATTATGTAATATATGTAAATAATCTTATTGAAGCAATCAATATCATCATATAAATACTGTTATTTGCATATTATTAAATAGTTAATCGTTAGTTGGTTAGAAGCTAACACGTAGGTACAAGACAAAATAATTCTAATCACATTCTAAATTAAACAATCGAAAGTTAATATAATCATTAAATATTACAGTTATAATATTAGTATATATTAGTAATTGATGTTAAGAATAACGAAAAACTCACGTAATATTGAATAATGTTTTGCAAATATTTTTGCACATATATATATATATATACTACATATTAAATGATCGCCAATAAAGATAATCAGAAAAATGAAATAAAAACTGCCTATTTATCTCCTAAAAATGTATTCAATCAACGGAAGTATTGTGAGAAATCAACGAAAAAGTTATACTTGGAATCAGATAAATTATTTTTGTAACAAATTTTATCAATTTCAAATAGAAGAAAATTTGGAAATTTGGAAATTTGGAAATCTGGAAAATATGGGAAAATATATTTATTTATTTCATTAATCCAATTACAATAAACTATTTTTATAAATCTAATTTCATTATATTTAATATACGTTACCAAATTTACATATTAAATCCTCCACCATTTTCATTAACTTAACACATTAATATTTACTCATACTTTGAGCATGCGAAATGTTAAAAAAAACTTGATTAAAAATGATTTCCTAACAAAATATTTCGATTTTCTGAATATATCGTCTAACCTACACACATACGTAGGAGTGTCCAAGTTATTTCTATTGAATATTTTGATTAATTTATCCCAATAAAGATATTGTATATAGTGTAATAAACTTGGGAACTTATAACATTACCAAAAGTGAGTGGTTTTCCATCAATAGTCAATTGAAGTTTTCGTTCACGACGCTGAATTTTAGCCGTGTGCCATTTATTGTCAGATACTCTTATTTCCTTTGCTTCATATCGCTGAAAGAAAATATTAAGAAAAAGATTTTTTTTAAATTATTTTAATTAACATATTATCAATATTTTAAATAGTTAAAAAAACTAGACTAAATTTCCAATTTATTTAAAACAATAAAAGTATCGTATGTAAATCAATGTGTTGTTGTCATTGAGTTATTAATTATTATATATATTTGAAATTAAATGAAAATAAGTTATAAAAATAATTTTTATTTATATATAGAAGAAATTATAAATACAAATTATAAATATCATATAATTAAAAATAAGGAAACTGCCTTCATTAAGTAACAGAAAAGATTTAGATTGTTGTAACAATAGCTTATTGAAGATTTAACCTTAATCTTCAGCAAAATCAGAAATATAAATATAAATAAATCTTCAATACACATTCAAATAAAATTTATTGTTTTTGCTCGAATACTAACAGCCATTACCTGGCTGCTATAAAAACGATATCACTAGAATAATTAAGTTAATAATGTTGTCTGTCTCTAAAACGATACATTTAAGAAATGATCACAGCTAGACACCCCATATTTGAATAATAGATGAATTTTTTGATTTAAAAAAAATCTTTTTACTGAATTAAATGAATAGTATAGGATATGTTTGGCCCCATCAAAGAAACATATCGATTGATTCAAATTAAACTAAATCAACTTTTTGTACATACGCAGTTTTTCTGTTTAATTAGCTATTTTGTCATTTATGATAATTAATAACTGGATTTTAAGAAGATATAGGATATGTAGAAATTTATTAAGAGGTAAACATTGCAAATGCAAATACAGCAAACATGTAATTATTTTCAGGCTACTGTGTTCATGATATATATATCTAAAGATCTAAGGTAATTAAAAATTATAAATATTTTGGTAGTAAAACATTTCAAATGAGAATTTCGTTTATTTATACAATCCAAAGAATCGAATAACAAATAACATTTACCTAATTAAAGCAGTTATCATTTAGAAATTATAAATAAATTAATAATTTTTTTATTCAACACATAACAGAATGTTTTAATTTAAAATTAAACATTACAGATTATGATTATAAAAAACACACTGTAAATTCTTAATTTAAATTACTTGATTCGATACTCACTAATATGCAATTAATTGACTTTATATAAAAAATGTCTATTTTTTACGATCGATACAATAATTAGATTAACATAATAGTCAAAATAGTATAAATTCTACCTTTTCGCCCTTTCCAAAGTTATAGACAACTAACAGTTTCCCATTTTGAATTGATAATTCCATCCTATCAGAGGCCACGGTGTTTGCACTCTTGGCAAGGATGAGTAAGGCCTCCTCCCTATCGGTCTTGAATCGGACACTCATGTCTTCTGACTCGGTCTGAAAGCCCTTGTCCATCTTGACCCGCATCCACTGAAACCCGTTGAAGCCGACGATTGGAGCCGCTGAACACACATACATACTCGAATTAGTTTAAATGTATTTGAAGTAACTTTTACAGTGGTGGTAAGACATTGTATATAACATAGATTATAAATTAACTGAAATTGTTAAAATAATACAAATCGTGACTAAATGATACAATCTGTCTTTAAAAGCGGTTTTACATACGTAGATTTGTAATTCGTATAAATTCTAAAAATTGGTTTAGTTACATGTTGGTTGTTATATTAAATTTCTTACTAGAATTGAACTAGAAAAAATACTGGCATTGATGAAAAAAGATCAATCTTAAAACATATTATTCAAGAAAATCCCTTGTCAACACTCAAAATAATGCCGCGGATAAGTGTAATTACAAAAACTCTTGCAAGCCATGACTCACTGTAGACAACTAGATTTTTGGGAGAAACATTGAATGATTTCATAAATTTTTATTTCAGAGTATTGTGCTCCTCAAGTAAATCGATTTAATGAAAATGTAATATTTCGTTTAATTTTATTATTATTTTAATTTTTTTAAATTTAAATTAAAATTTTTAATTGTTGTATTATAAATTTTTAAAATGATAATCAATAAAATTGGTATCTAAATAATATATTAAAAACCAAAACAGAAAATTTGGAAGAAATCGGTATCTGATACTCAATCCGTAAATTATCATGCAAATTTATTTCGGAATAGATGTTTTTTTAATAATCTTTATCATAACCAAGAAACAAAAGGAAAATTGCGAATAAATGTCAAAAATTAGAATCTATTTTCTCGACACAATAAGATTCCCTTTATATGGGCTGTGTGCATGAGTCATATGGCATCAAAGTATAATAAGATTGTGCTCAAATATGCTAATTAATGAAATCAAATTATATATATATATACGTATAACGAACACCAGACAGACAAATAATTTGTTTTATATGAATGCAGGTCATTTCTAACAATCAAATGTTTAGAAAATTAAAATAAGTTGATATAATACTCGATTTAGTTTTTTCAAATATAACCATAGTATATTATAATTTGAAAATATAACCTAATTCTTGATTTGTGTCTTGATGAGAAATTTTATATTTTAACTTTAAAATGAAATCAGTTGGAAATTTAATTTTAAAATTGTTAAAAATTATGAAATAATCTTTCCAAAAATAAATTACACTAACATATAACTACATATTATTTTGAAATAAAGAAAATATTCGCTAATGCATATTTTTATTCAATAAAAAATTGAATGGCAATTGTCGATATTGGCTGAAATTTAATAAAGTAGTTTTTTTAACATATAACTTGTCAAGTATAATTTTTAGTAAAACTCAAACCGTCGAAATATGTGGATGAAGTACCTTCTATAGAGAAATAAACCATTCATTGACAGTATATTATGATTAAATGTGTAGCTGCTGTCCACGATGATAGATTAGGTCATTCATTCCACTGATTTCCGTTTTTTCTGTAATTCCTGTTTTCTTCTTGGTTCTTTAAGAGAACTTAACGAAGACATGATTGTCCGTCGAATGAGGTGATTAAAGGGGTTTATGTCAGGCTGCAGCAAGGTATTGTTTGTCATTGATATTATCTGGTCTTTGATATGAAGCAGTTTGAGTAAAAGGAATATAATTATCCTTAGAGAGTATTCACTATAGATGTCCGGGAATCGTTGTTTTGCTTTTAGAAAAACGGTCTTTGGAGAGGAGAGTGTAGAGGTGGGGGAGGGTAGGTGAAACAACACGGGACTCCAAAAGTGAAATAATTTGATCACAACAGAAGAGTAGACTCATTTGGGCAATCTTGCGAAATGATTTTCTTGGCAGCTCACCAGTGCAGTAACATTGGGAAGCAATGGCTTTGCTGTCTTCATAGCAGAATTCAGACTTAATTTAGCTTGAATTTAATTAAAATTTGATCGTATTTTTCTCGTGGTTTAAATAATTTTATTCCTCTTTATATAACTAAAATTAAAAAAATTAAATGTTCAACATGATGACGTGCTTATATTTAAGTCTTTTTAAAGTCACTATTATTTTTTTAATGATTCATCTAACTCAGATTGATGAAAGTTTTTTTAAATAAATACATAATCCAAACATTTATGTTCTACTTAAATACATGATATTATAATCGGTAAAAAATAAAAAATAAATTGTCAAAGACTATTAGCAGGGGTATTTAAAAGGTGATTTCTCAGAAAAGAATGTGTTTAATATTGTTTGTACTTATTAAAATTAATATATTATAATATAATAAATGGCCTAAAACAAAAAACAAATATAAGACATCAAATATTATATACACTGCTAATTGTACAACTGTTCAATCATATCTGTGAGGCATCATATGCAAACTAATTACAAACCAGTCAGCCACACCATTAATTACCCCCTTACTGTGAAGATCTGTAACTATCTTGGGAGGTTAAAAGGTACTTAGTATAATTTATAACCAACTACAAAAGTAGACTTCTACTGACGGTATAGAAACGATGTAAAGATCTCTGACGAGATTTCTTTCTTTGGTATATGTTTAAGTATTTTATCACCTCTGAAATAAATGTGATCCTCAAATGAGTCTTTTCAATAATGGTGCAGGCAGGGTTAATTTGACATACTACAATCTGTTTAGGTTTGTGGCATTGAAAAAGATTGTATTGTTGTTCAAGTGATATGCAATTATTAATAAAGTGTTTGATAATGTGTTTCTTAGGTGTCACTATTTATGAATGAAGTTTATATTTATACCTTTACAGCATTTCTAAGAGTAAGGTGTTCTTTATACAGCTTGTTTATATCGCATAAATAAAATGGGGAGGGGTGAGTGTCTTTAATGAGATGTGAAGGGGGTTCAGGCTGGATACAGATATATCGTAGGCAGCAAAATACAGTAAAAACCTAGATACGTTAACAAGAAGATTGCATTTCTAAGAGACGAAACACGACCCTTGATTTATTATAAAAAATATTTTTTAGTAATTGTTGAAATCTAATTTAAGCTACAAAAATTAAATAAAGGTAAAGCATGAAGACTCAACTAATTATATTTATACACGGTGTTTTTGCTAGTCTGAGATTAAACTACCAAATAATAATATTTAATGACTGCGTCACGCGAAAACATCCATCTCTGATTCAAAATGACTTGATATTTGTGAGTTTTTAATAATTATATAAATGTATAGATGGTAAGAATTCTTTTTTACTTTCTATTTTTAAATTCAAAAAATTATTTTAAAATATGAAAATTTAACTACTTCAATTTCAATAAAATCATACAATTAAAAAATGTCATGTGACTTTTTTGCGTTATTAATAGGTATTTGATTGTAAAAACTACTGCGAATTTTAACTGAGCGTGGCTGTATTATTAATTAATATATTATGAATTATGAATATATTAATTTTCCTACAACATTGAAATTTACATTATGTTATTTTTGTGGACTTATTGTAGATTTTTAGCGATACCTTTTTCAAAGCACAAATGACGTGTAACTTTGTCGAACGTTTTATGTTTATAATGTATATACTTATTGGTAAAACGGTAAAATAATTTGTATCACAAAATGGAACTCTTTTCAACTCACTATGGAACTAGATAGAGTAGCATAATTATTCCTTTACTTTTTTTCCAAACTATAACTTTTAGTGAAATTATATTTTAAAAAACTTGTAAAACGAATAAATTTCGTGTAAATCACACGAGTTAAAAAATTTCGCTTCAATCAACCGCCAATTTAATTCTATCAGATAAAATCCAATCATATATACTCTCTATAACAAATGCGCACTGTCAAACGAACAATTTGCCTTTAAAAAAAGGAGTTTTCATAAAAAAATAAAGATAAGTAACTAGAGAGTTAGGATAACAGTCAGTTAGTTAAAGAACACTTTTTGAAATGTCTCTTCAGGAGACTCAACATCCAAATTTTCCCTCATATAGAATCAATCACCTGCCTAAAAAATGAATTACAAAATGGATGCTACATATACTATCAAGTAGAACAAATTTTACCGATGCATCATTTTCAAATATTTAACAGATTGGATTACATCACGATTACATCTTGTTTATTTATTTTGTTTACATAAAAAAGTGAGGAAATTGAAATATTCTTTCTTTTTCAATTGATTCATTTTGTATATTTGAACAGTCGAATTTATACATTTAAATTGTGAACGAGACATTTATTTACTTAATATGGTGCTGATTTATAAAATATTATAATATTAAATGCTGAAATATTTTAAATATTATTATTTTATCTATAATTGTTTTATTTTAATTTCTTCAGAATACTAAAATTCAGTATGAAAGAAAAATATATATAAATATCACTTTTTCCAGACAAAATGAGTTCAAGTCAATTATATATATATATATGTAAACACTTCAAATAATAAATTGCCGTATTGTTCGCATATATAAACATTGTTTTCCACGTGTTATATTTTTGTTTGTGAGTACAAATAATAACAAAGCTGCATGCCACGCATTATTTTAAGTAAAGGGAATGTCGCCAAAGCAAACGAAAACTTTCAAAATTGCATTTTACATACACATTGTTTACGAACATCAAAAAGCTCTAGAGTAGAGCTGTAATCAAAGAGGTTCAATTCCTACCCAGAAGAGATTATTTTACTAAATATATAAAATATATCTAAAGAACGCCATTGTTTGTCAATTTAGAATTATTTATTAGATTATTTTAAAACCATGTAGTGCAGAAGTTGTTTGAAGTAAATCGATTAGGTTTAAATTCAGATGTATTTAGTTTTAGTTAAATTTTACTTTTTAATTTCAACTAAATGTTTCCATATTTCAAGTGCTCTTCACTTAATAAAAATAATTTTTTAAATGAAAAGCCAAACAATCCTTTATATATATACTTAATTTAGCCTTCAAAATAGATCTCGAAGTTATGCACAATATGTGGGAGCTCACTTATACCAAGCAAAAAATCTTACAAATCTAGAAATTGTTTGCCAACAAATGTCTGCCCTTAAATTTTGGCTGCCGGCGATAACTGCGTATACTGGATGATGGAGACCGCTAAATCGGCGCACACTCTCCCCTATTGACTTAACTCGGTGCTCGGTAAAATTTTTCCATTGATCTTCAAGTCAACATGATTTCCCAGTTGTAGTTATATGCTGAGTGAAAGCGTAACTTAGATCTATGCAGTTTTTACCACTAACCACGTTGGTCCTTGACTTGTTCTGTTGTGTGTCAGAAGAGTTACGGCTACTACAGGATACTACTTTTCGATGTGCGTCTTCGTGCTGAGGTCTGACTATTCATCCGTTCGTAGTATGAATAGATTCTCTGGCGGTTGCGACTAATTTTCGAGGTTTGTATTTTTCTCTCAAATATGGAATAACTTAATTACTGGGAAGAAGGACGAAGAGAGGTTTCTTGTTAGTTATAGTTACACAAATGGCTACTCCTTGCTTATAGAGTTATCAGGAGAGTAATAAAGGTCTCTCTTATAAAAGTATAGTGACCGCGAATTATTGAGAAAGAGGATAGAGCGAAGTGAAAGTAACTAACAGGACGACTAATTTTCTAACTTAAAATGAAACGCGTGTGAATTAAATTATAGAAATTCTCGTTTTAAAACAATATACGCTGTTATGATTTGCAATTCAATAATGAACGCTATGAAAACATCTGATTACGATGCTAACAGCATAAAAAAGATATTTCCAAAAAAATTAAAGTTGAAATGAAACTCCGCCGTATACTACACATTTTTTAAAAATAATACTAATTCCGACGTTATAATTTTAAAACCAAACAAACGCATTAATTTTACAGGAAGGTGAAAAATTGCCTGATTCATAATAGTCTGATTTTGTTGAAAACTCTAAAAATTAATTGTAACATCCCAAACATTATTAGTGATAAGAAATTTGTTATTTATATTTTTAAATTCACAATATATGTGTCGCATGCAATATGATCGTTAAATATAGTTTAATGGATAAATGGAATAAACTTATTTATGTTAAAGCAATCAATTTTATTATTCATAAACTTGATAGTAGCAACATTACCTCATGTTTTTTATAATAAAAAATATCGTAGAATTTTTTATTTATTGCCCATTAGAGATATAGCCATATGGTAATAATAAATCAAAAATTATACATAGAATAAAAATGGAAGCGCATAAAAGATATAAAACAAGTTTTTTTATCAAGTTTTGAATTAAGAATGAAACATTAATGTATACTTCTGGAAACTAAGTATCCTATTGTTTATCTTAATGTTTTCTTATTATAATAAATTTAATATTAAATAAAGTGTTTTTGCTAACAACTGTCAACTGCTTGATCCAACAAATCCCATAAAAAATCAATAAATCTAAGTGTTTCAAATAAACATCTAAATTTTCACTACTTTATATTTACTGAATTAACGAAAAAAACAATTGTATATATGATATTATTAAAATATAAATTAAATAAAAATAAATTAAATTAAATTGATAAATAAACACTAAATAATTGTATCTGTAACTTTTAAATATGGATCTTACATATTATCTTAAATGCATTTTTAAAATATTGAATTAAATACATATACTTTAAATTTTTCATTTGCTACAAGATGACTTAAATGGGTCGTTGTAAGAAAATTGAATTCCCCCCTAAAAGACTGACAAAAGTAGACTATGTACAATCTCAGCATTTACAAGATTTATCTATTTCAAACTCTTGAGCTTTATATATTGATATTCCTCTGTCTATCTTGCTTGGTGTGTCTTTCGTCCCACAGTATCTCTCTTACAAGAGATGATCTACACGACAAGTCGAGCGGAAAAGGCATGAGCAAGGGGAATGAATTCGCAGGCTCAAAGTTCTCAGTAAACAGCCGGGAATTGCTGCCTTGACAAGACTCAGCAGAGATTTCGGCCGCTAGACGAAGACTGCCAGGAGTAAATTTCAATCCATGAAGGCAGTTTAGAAAGGCGAAATGCTCAACCATCGAACTTTTCCCGACTGTGTGATTTGGAGTAACTACCGCCAAAGTGTTAAAGTCACCCATGGGGTATGAAGTAGAAGATGTGCAAAACTATCAAGTAATTTCCTGTCTCCGTCTCTGCTCTCTTGCTATGGCATGCTGTCCGTCCCTCACTGCGAATGTGGCGTGTTTAAGGATTCTTCTCCTCGACTTCTTTATCTATATTTTCCTTTTGGAGTGAAGTGTTTTTCTCTATTTATTTTTTATTTCGACAAGTAGGTATATCTATGTTGAAGAGTAGTACCGCATTCGACCACATCTTGTTAAATTAGATATCAACTTTTCCCCAACTGTCTTTCTTATGTTATAATTTGTCAATTGATATTCTTGATAAAGATATACTTTATAAAACATGATGTTTTTTCAAATCACAAAATATTAGGAAAATAATAAATAATTTTTCAGTTGAAGTATATCTTAAATCTCAAGTCAAGTGAATAATACCATAAATTCACATACATGATAGACAATACATATTTAATTCTAATTTATAAATATCTGAAGATATTTTTTATATTTGATAGATAATTCAAAATGTTTGTAAATTAAAATTTGATTAAAAATCTTGTTTTAATTTAAAAAAATCATTTGCACGTACGTTCTCTGCAATTATTTCCAGTAAAATTTGTCCTTGAACAGTCACAAATATGTCGATTCCAGCCTAGACTACATTCCCCGTCGCCACAGGGTCGATTTGTGCAGAGATTAAAACCGTTCGGCTCTTTACAGCCAGCTTTAATGCCCTCTGTACGAGCATTAGACCTATTGGCCTCCAGTTCGAGAACCAGGTCCACCGGTTTGTCATCAATGCGTAGGTTGGACATGCAACCGACAAATGACTGACCCAGTACCCCAGACCACACCTACAATTTAGTAATAAGAGAACACATAAAAGCATTACAAATATTTTCGACTAATTCATATAAATGTAAATGTTTCAAATATAAAAAACTATTTAAAATTTATTATTACCATTAAAGAATTGTAATTAAAACTTTTAAACAATAAAATAAACACAATGTTTACCTCGTGGGGTAGACTAGAACGAATATCAGAAGGAATTCCTCCCAAATAGAGGGCCCCATTAAGATTGAGGTACTGGTAAGAATTTTGTGTCCTTTCGATGACCTTATTCTGGTCCAGTGATACAGTAATATGACCCTCACTGAAGACAAACAAAATTCTATGCCATCGCATATCCGACACTCCGATTACATCTCCCTTGGAGGAATTGCTCTGCCGGACGTAACTCTGATACGTTCCCGAACCGGTGTTGATGAGGAAGTAGGGCTGTGAGTCACGTAGTTCCAGAGCGAAAAAATCCGACCGGCCATTGCTTGCCTGACCAGAGTGCTGATAAAGCAGAAGTCCATTGACCTCATTTGTCCGAAAGGAGATTTCGAGACGCCCATGAGAGACGGCAGTCCAACTTTGCACGAGCAGATAGGCCTCTGGGTTGACAAAGCTGATCTCACGAGGGGGGAACTGTTCTGTACAATTGCCGAAGATCACATCACCAACCACTTGAAAGCCGGACTTTCGGGCGCGTGACAATTGCAAAATGTCCAGCGTTGTCTGACTGGTTTTGTAGAATACCTGTTCAATATAATAAGAGTAAAGATTACTAAAGAATTATTGTAATTAATATTACAGTTGAAGGATTGATACAATATGATATAACATGTTGTGAATACCTTATTGTTTTTAAGGCATTATCTTTAGGAACATTTCTATCGATTCAGATCTGTACATCAATTTGTGATTTTCAAAGTGACCCCAAATCTTTGTCATGTGAGAACAACATTCTTCGACATGACAATACAACACCCCATATGATCGAATCAAACAAACCATTACCTTATAAACAAAAATTGTTATCGTCGGAAACAATCCCCATAGGTTTTTTTGTTTTTTGTTTTTTGTTTTTCGAAGCTAGAAATGAAGCTAAGCAACAAAAAATTGTTTTTCAGAGAAGACGTTGAAAATTACCTGGCAGAAGAACCACCGCATTTGACAGATGAGATAATGCGTCATGAAATGGAAATGGATATTGTGAAAGGCAGTCTGAGGATAATGGTTGTAAGCATTCTATGTTTTTGAAATTGCTATCATTTTAAAAAACTAACATTTTACTTGAATGTCAAACCTATACCACAGATATTTTTGATTGTGTATCCCTGTCGACTCTGCTTTTAATGGATAACAAAAATAATAATTATAATTTTAATTATTACAAAACGAATAAATTACTAAATTAATGTTGCACATTACCTTTTTTATAAATTATTTTTACAAACAAAGTCATAATATATACAAATCGATTTACATTGGAATGTTTGGCTATTTTTTTGGATGACCTATTTATGAGACAGTCTTCCGAATTTATTAGTTCAAGAACTATATAGAAATTCAGTTTTCATTTTAGTTTTCAGAAACACGAAAGTTCTATTCTTTGTCTTGAGTAAAGCTGATGAAGCTAATAAATTATTGACTATTACAAATGTATATAATAAATAATATAATTAAGCCTCATAACACCATTGTTCTGTAGAATATTCAATGTGTTAGTCACTTTGACGGTGAACAAAGAAAAAAACGAAACATGCCACAAGGTCGTTGTTCAAAAAATAATTTCATCTTGAATAAAATTACAACAACAAAAACATATTCATAAAATTACAAATACAACATAACCAATATTGATTTTATATTATTTTTATTTTTAATATTATTATTACATTTAAAACTTTGGAAAAAGTTAATGCAAATTCTCTAAAAAATTCCAAAAAAAATAGATAATAATTCTAAAGTTTCGAATATCTATACTTCTTAATCAAATGTAAGCAAATTCTTATGGAGATCGAACGCAATTATCATAAATTGTGAACATAATGGTACACTAGAGGGCGATGTCATTTGCAAACAAATCAGCTCATCAAAATGTGGATACTTTCTGATGGAATGCATTAATTCCACTTCTTAATGTCTATTATAATTGTATCCAAATATAGAATTGATTTTTCTTTCATAAAACTGTATATTTAAAGATAATTATTTACGCTATAAGAATAAAATAGTTTAGCTGGAAAACTAATTTATTTAACTTTTAGAATACGTAAAACACAAATTGTTTTCGAAGTGCGCCCCATAGCTTATGACCGGTGCTTGCATTAATATAATCTCCAAGAACAATCAATTGAAATGAAAAGCGAATATTTAGTTAAAAGTGAGTTTTCTCAATTATGATTTATGAGTTCAAGTATTAGACATTGGTGATCTTAGTGCTTTGTATTAGATAAATAGTTAGGGAGACGAGGATCCAAACAGCTCCCCCCCCGCCTTACAATTCTGCACTATCTATCTCTTGACTGGCAACTTTGGCAGTGATTACTTCTTTTATACTAGGAAGATACTTCCATACGCCTCACTGCCCGGAAGCGATAATTTTCATGACTGAAGAAGAAGATTTAGGCTGATCGAAACCTGATTTCTCAGATCGATTGATTGTGAATTCTATCTGTTATAGCGTTGAAAGGGTTCGAATACAAAAAAATATATGATTGCAAATCTTCAATTGTCTTAATAACGATATAGATTAAACAAAACTCTTTACATTTTGACTATAAATAATTCTAATTAATAAATGAGCTGAATTAAAATGGAGAATAACAGGGAAAATGAAGTCAAAGTTATTAATAAAAGGAAAGATATTTCAGAATATTTATTGATTTAATTGATAGAAAATTAAAATTATCGATTAAAGAATAAGTCTGACTATTTTGTTTATAATAAAAGTATTTCATTAAAATATGTTTTTGATGCAATATTGGAATATTAATTACAGGCTCGATTTCGGGGGGTTGAGGGGGTGTCGCGCCCCCCCTTTCAAATTATGGTTTTCGGAAATTTTTAATATTTGTCGGAAATTGTCAATATTGTCGTAAATTTTATTTAATGGAGCTAATAAAAAAATTACGTAGACTTTTTTTATTGATAAGTAACATTATAACTGTGTAAATCTATTGATTAGCCTAATTTTCCGACAATAATAAATAAAATATAGAAATAATAACAAGAACTGAAAACTCATCAATATGGAAGTCATCATTCCTTCCTGCCGGAAAAAATAGTAAAACTATTTGTTGTTAACTCTATTACTTAGCTTAGTTTTCCGACACAGTTTCAATATTAAAAAATATAATTTTATAAATATGAATTTGATCATTTTCATTTCTGTGGGAAAAAAACTTTGCTGTTAACTCTATTACTTAGCTTAGTTTTCCGACACAGTTTTAATAGAAAAATATAAATATGAATATTATCATTTCCATTTGTCGGAAAAAAAAACTTCTACAGATACATACTTATTACTGATTACATTTCTAAACTAAGTACATTTTATATAATACATGTAAAACGTTTTTATTCTTAATATGAATAAGTAATATTACAATTTTTGAAGTCTGCGTTCATGCATGTTTATTATTTTATTCAATTATAATGTCATCCACATATTATTTTGTGTACTTTTTTATCATTTATATGTTTATAAACTGTTTAGAAACTTTATCATTTATAAACTGTTTTCTATAATAGGCATAATACAAACTTAAATTACAAATTAAATTTTTTAACTAATTGCATGAATTTATATAGGTTGATACACGTATGCAGTTATTCTTTTTTAAATAGATATAACTTATAACTAGAATTATTAATTGGAAAGTGTTTGTACATGTTACATAATTTAATGTTTAATTATTAGTTTTATCTTTATATCAATATACACATGTATAATATACACCTCATAAATAATTTTTATTTTACACTAATATGTTTTTTATTAAAAATAGTAAATAGACTGATAAATTGTCGGAAATTTTTAGTCAATATGGCACCCCCTTGAAAGGCAGGATTCGAGCCTGAATTATTAATTATTAAATTTTTTAACCTATTTGTAATACAGTAAATTTTTATATCTATTACGAATCATAATGTTATTTTTAATGAATGGTTGAATGGATGAAACAGATATAAAAATCAGTTATGCAATTAGGCCAATTAAAAATTTGTAACTTATATTAATTTGTACAATGCTTATTTTCGGTAATAATTATACGTGAGATTATGAATTAATTAACAAAGTAATAATTTTAATGTCTATATATTATCAAAATATGATATATCAGTATTTTAGCTATACTAAATGATTATATAAAATAATTTGATCAAATAAGATTATTAACATAATAAAAATAGACAGTTTTTAAAACCATTCATTTTGGAATTATTGTAAAAAAATTGGTTTTAAATATTAATTCGTGTTAATTTTGTAATAATTTGTACACGCTTCATTTAATTGTTACTCCGTGGAACAACACGATTTTAGAACAATCAATTTCTTAATTTCACAAATGTTACCTAAAAAATAATATTTTGTTGAATAATTACAAAACGCATGTAAAAAGTGTTTTCTATATCAATCAAGCGTTTGGTAAAAGATTTAATAGTTCAACATCAAAGACAAAATGATCGGCGTCAGTCCTCCTAAACCTCTCCGAATTTGTTTGGTTAAAGAGTTAACAAATATTTTAAATGGATAAAAAGTGAACCGATGTGGAATAATTCTTCATTCCAGGCCATCGATATCTCAATTTTGCTGTTGTGAGGTATCTTGCTTTTACATAAATGGATAATATCTGTCATATTTTAACTTTTAAGAATTCATTGTAAATATTTTATGACATTTTGGCTTCTTTTTTCGGATTTTAATGTATGTTTATTAAATGTCATTATCATCCAAGTATATCATAAAGAGATACTAGATTTAAAAGGTTCAAACTGTGAAAATGCCTCATCGAATCATACGATATATTAAAAACTTATCTAGTTATAAATTTTACCTTATTAAAGATTAAAATCTCCTAATTCTAAAAAATATGAAAATATGATTTTCAACAGTCAATGGAATATTTGAAAATTTGATTAACACTCAAAAGTAAATTATTTAAACATATAATTAAAATATTATATAATATGCATTAAAATGTATACAACAATAAAAATATCCTGTATACTCTTGGTTTATTATTGACACAATTACAAAGTATTGTAACCCCCTGGTTATTCAACCGACTATATTTTGAAAACTATTTAAAAACTGTAAAATTTGATTATGGTAACTCATCTGTTCCCGAAAATGGCAACCTTATCAAACACATGGAAAACAAAAAGATATCAGTCGATCTCTCACCTGTTGTAAGCATCCTTGGAAGGTAAGTATACGTCCAACTCCCAAGATAACGGTCGAAGTGGGTAGCCCGGCAAGGTAGACAACTCTGCTGGGCAAGGTCCCGGGGGAACTGGAAATTGTTTCGTCGGGAAATTTATCCCCATCTACAACGACTCCGATCTAAAATTTGGTAAATAGAACCTTTATTGTCTCATCAGGATAAAGTGTGGAATCCTACGGTAAATGTCATTTTTACTTATAATAGGCTTTATAGTCAAATAGTTATGGAATTTGTGTGGAATACAACCTATATGACAAAAATTGTACTATTCTTTAGGATAAAAAAGGGGGTTGAATAATTCATGACTGAATTATGGAAATTGTGATTATTATTATTTCCCAAAAAGATCAGCATTGTGCCCAACTGTCAAATAAACAGTATACTGAATCGTAGAGAGAAATTTATGTCATCAATTGTGAACGAACATTATAAATTCATAGCGATTTTATCGGAGAATCCACAATTGTAATTCTCGTATATATAGGAATATTCATTTCTTTTTGTTTTAATTCAGAGAGTGTTTTTATTTTACTTTTATTCTATGTTATACCAACCATTATATTTTTACGGTTATTGAGCTCTATTTCTCAATTTCATTTTTGGTCTTAATAATATTTTATATATATATTTGTTAATCTCTATTTTATATTATTGGAATGGAAAAGATACTAATTATGTTTAAATTAGGATTTAAAAAAAATTAAAATAACATTTTATAAATTCGGTGATTTTAATTTAAATAAAGCAAAAATAGCATTTAATATATAAATTTTGAATTAAATTTATAATTAGTACAATTTTTGAAAATAATTGTTATTTTTGTGAGGTCATTTTTATGAAAATGTTGTAATTATTTCCACTAAAATAATTGTTATATTTTGTTAAAGTTTCATTCACTAACTAACACAAAGCTAGTGAACTACGTCTTGTGTAATGCCTGTTTTTAATAAGGTTTATGTACATCTATTTAACAATATATAATGTTACAACACGATCGTAAAACATTGTGAAAATATTTAAAATTATAAATATAATTAACTTTTATATACAAATAATAATAACATTAATATATTCAAATTATATCAAATAATTATGTAAATGTTTTTAATATTACCTAATTATTAATAGCAGAACTATTTCATGAGTTTGTTTGTTGACTTTTGATAAGAAGTAAGAAATTTTAAAAATTAAAAAATAAAACTTATTTACATCAATTCTTATTTTTGACATTTGAATTGCAAATTTAGTATGAAAGAATCATATTGCAGATTCTCCCACTGTGTCCTTAACCCTCCCCGCCCCCATCACTACTCATATTACCCTCCCATGAAAATATCCCAACTAACTTTCTCCCAAGGATTAGAGAGTTGGTACCAACCCTATCCGCGCCACCTCCCTTTAGCTCAGATTATTTATCAGAAAAACAGCTCGGATCTAGTTTGTACCATTAAACTTCAAGGCAGCAACAACAAACTTGAAACCATAACGAAGGTTATGAAAAAAAGAAAGAAAAGCGGGCGACGGATAAATACATATACCCTATTCAAAAAGAATGGGGATCATTTTATCGACCGGATATATTCCGATGAATATAGAAGCAGACAGTAAGTATTATATTAACCAAACTATAGAGCTCCAAATGAAAGAGAAGTAGGAAAATGTAAATCTGTTTTCCTCTCAAATAATCGCAACCATATAGAATTGTAAATTAATGATCTGAATGCCAAAGTGCTTTGAGAAATATAATTGGAGTCTTCCAAAGCTTTTTTTAGTATATATATTTATATGCTTATCTCGGACTCAGCAATAAAAAACTTTGAGTGTGGCCCCGGAATTATAATTGCAATTTCCCAACTCACGTTTGTAGTCAATTCCAGAGTTACTTAAACATAAAATTAGCTAAGATCGGCTGCTAGGTTGTGCTAATTGAGTGAATGGGATCTTCTTTTTCCTAGATCTAAACTAATACTTTGATAAATTTGGGTGTTTTATCTCTCTCTCTCTCTCTCTCTAATTCTCTCTCATCTCATCTCTTCTTCCAGACAGACAGACAGTGTAGTGTTAGAATACTTTGGTTTGCTTGTTTCTTTGAAGCGCTGTTTTAGTTCGGAGAAGTTTCGATTTTCTTTGGTGTTGTTCTCGTATCTCTCTCTTGCCTCTTTCCTCTCTGTCTTTATTTCAGGTACTACCTTTCCATCTATGTCATTCTGACTAACTTGTTCCCGTTTTTGCAACTAGCCGCAGCTGACGAGACTGACGAAAGGCAACGTGATGGTACCCTTACCCCGGTATGGTGCGGCGGGAAAACAGGTGAAGCAAATCCTGTGAGCCTCCAGTTGGGAAAACGGAGCTTGTTTTATCCTCCGCCATTTAATATGAATATTGTTTTTCATTCTCCATAAACTAATAAAGTAGAATGAATAATGGGCTAAAAATCGAAAATAATCGTCTATACATAACCAACTTTTAAAACGTCAAGTTAGTTATCATGAGATGAATAATTTTTTGAAACGATAAAAGCAAGATTTTCTATAAAATAAAGATAAGCTATCTATATAAATATTTATTTGTTATATAATTCCTTCGAAATTTTATTACATCATTAAAATTAAATTTAATAAATTTTCAATGAATTGAGCTAAACCTAAAAAATGTGACATAGATTAATTTTCGGTAAATGAATAATTATTTTCAGTCAATCTAATAAAACACAGTTATTAATAAATATTATGTTAATAATGTATTAAAACATAATGTTATTTCATTGATAAAATTAATACATAATACACATTTCTATTAGTAAGAGTTAAAATGACATCACATTGTAATTAACGAGACAAATTAAATACCAGACCAGAATAACATCATAAAGTGTAAATTGAGGTAAATCATATACATAATGTAATTTGCTTTTCCATCCAAATTCACACGAAAAATTTACGATTAGGGGAAAATAGTAAAGGAGTAAAATTACCAATTTGTTTAAGAAAATAAAATATAAGAAGAAATATTAAAAAGAATTACCTAATTAAATGTGTTATTTAAGATAAATCTGTGAAGTTTAAATCAATATTATTACATTCTCATATAACGTGAATAATATGTTGGTTATGAAGTGTATACATCAATTGCTATTGATCCATTGATGCTGTTTAGAATGGGTGTAAATTAAGACTTACCTTGTAGGCTTTATGGTTCATTGGTAACTATATTAAGGGTCAGGAACAAGACTAATTAATACATACTAGTATCGATTTATAATTAACAATAATAAAAAGCAATATAGAATCAATTCTTTTGAGAACTGAGCACAAACAATTTTTATAAGTAAAATCATATTTACAACTGATAAATAATTATAACACTATCATATGTTATAACAAGACGCAAACTCAAACGATTACATTTTGGTATTTATTGTGACTTTCATATTTGGAAAATCTATAATTTTATAAATAGAGTAATTTGATTAACTTTTTATTATAGTCACAGAAAATTCGCACATAATAATAAATAAAATAAAAGTGAATGATATAATAAAATACCAAGAATGATATGAATTAATACAAAATATCCTATCTAAAAAGGATTACCAAAAGAGTAACCAAAGAAATTCTATTAAGATTTCATTGTTAATAGTTGTAAGATTTCTATAAAGCATTACTGTTAGTTTATATAGAATAAGAGCGTTTTCTTTTTATTAAGAAGAAAGCGTTTAAGAATGTTTTTTATTAAAGCGACAATCTGGAAGTATAATATACACGCATCGCAACTTTGCATAATACATTATTTATTATACATTACAGTATCTATTTATTTATTTAAATATCTACACGTTACACTATTCCCTTATACAAAACAAATGTCGTTACAACCTAAGAATTAATGAAATCAATAGTGAATAGAGAAACAGTCTGAACTTGGCGAAATACATAACATAGTTTAATCGTGTGAACCCAGCACAATGGTAAGCAAGCAAATTTGACGTCTTCTATTGTAGAATGTCTTTGTCCATATCCGGATTTAAGTCCTCCGGATTTTTCTTGAATACAGTTCACGACGATGCCGCCTTTTGCTATTCACCTCTTTTTCCCCCTTTTCTTCCATTCCCTTTCGCTTATTCTTCAGTCTTCTGTAGTTTCTTCCCATCGTTCTTCAAGCACAGATTGAAAGGCCGTCAGTCTCATCTGAGCAATATTTATCTAATACCGTCACAGTCAAACGTCAGTCAATCATGCTTATAGTCAAAAAAAGATTCCTCGTCTGCTCTTCCCAGAAATCATTGAACAACGCAATTCTGATCTATATCTCGGTGTGCTCTTTGCATTTCTGTTCCTCGTTTTTATTCATTTAAGTTGTTTTCGTCATTTGTAGCATGTCAGATTCTTAATTCTTATCGAGAGTGTGTGTTTCAGAAAGTCTAAACTTTTGCAAAAAAATCATTTTTGACTTTGAATAATAAAAAATGACATTTAAACATTATTATATTATTTGATTTAAGGAATGTCTTTCATGTGGTAAATATTAGTATATCAACCGAGTTAATATTTTAATAAGATTGTGTATATTACTTGCGATTATATTATGTTTTGTGTATACACCTCAGTATTCCTTAGATTAAGAAGTCACTGAAGTAAGTTCATGTATCACGTTAAATTTTGTTGCATTTCGTAAATAGTATTTATATGTAGATTATGTAAGTTTGTTGAATAGTGCATATAGATGATTTTATAAAGAAGTAGTTTAAATGAATTAAATAAACACAACATTTTGCAAAGTTTATTAATCTAATTTATTTGAAAAAAATTAAGACAAACATCTATGGAATATTTCTGTGATTTCTATATTCATAAAATAGCCATAATATATGGATGGTATGTTATCTTAATTATTTGACGCCATATCTATTTAGTCTGAAGAATTGGAAATATTGAATAAATGTTAATGAACTTTTAAAGACGTTTTTATCTTACAAAATTTGTTTTTTATTAAATTGATTTCTTTTAGTATAACAGGTATATTTTATGACTTATTATTTTATATACATGACATATATTTTATAAAATATTATTATGACATTCGAACATTATTGATGTTATTAAAATCATTTCAATTTTAAAAATTCAACTTCGCATATAATTTGTTTTGAATATGAATATAAAACGGTCATTTGAGACATTTTCGAGTTTGAGTAAGTCTCCAAAATTGGAATTGACTGCATATTATGTTTAAGATTTTATAAAAATTATTACATTATAAATAAAAACAGATAATCATATCTCACCGTTTTTAAGTCTCTGGTAACGACAATCGTGTGCCAACTGTTATCCGAACAAGTATGGTACTCACTCTTACATGGCATCTTCCGAACATAGGTCTGGGGGGATCCGTGATAAATACTCAGCATTAGAAGGCCCTCTTCCACATATATTGCCAGGTGGTAGAAACGGGATGGATTTTCTGGCTTGTCGCCTGTTTAGGGTTAACATCAAATTAAAAACATTACTAAGAAAAATAATTTTAAAATACGGTAATAACAATTTAACCTGAGCAGAATTTTAAATAAAATAGAAATTGAAAAACATTTGGTTTTCTTTTACATCTTCTACTCTATTAATAGTAAATATTTTTATACAACATACTTGAAAATGTGTGATGAAAGGATATCTCTAATCACAGAATTAAACTTGCAAAACATTCCAAAGTCTGTGAATGTTAAAAAATCATTACCACTTTACATACACATTATAATCAATACTATACCTACACTATAAAATCACTATACCTATACACCTTAAATGCAAATCTAATCTTTATAAGAATTCATTCTGAAAAGTATATATTGTAAAGAACAATTTACTTTTATAAAATAATCAATTTGACTTAGACATATGCCGTGTTTCGTAAAACCATAAGATATGTATATAAAATTCAATATCCATGTTTTATTGGTCAATTATAATATAAACGAATAATCAATTATATAAATGGTTTTCCAGTTACAATGATAATCCGAATTGTAACTGATTTGCTTCTATAATCCGTTTTAATGCAGTGAGGCGTTTTTATGTTCCATGCAAGATTGTCACAAAGATAGTGTTGGATCTCATTTATAAAATCATTTATCAAATAGAAAATGTCAATTTAACCTAAACGCTATTTCAATAAAATTATTCAAACCACGCTGCCAGGATAATTTACTGTTTTTATCTTAAAACATTTAATTCAATTGATAATGAGGCTATTATTATAAAAATTGTACTTTAATAAATATCGATGTACAACATCGACTATCATTATACAGTTGAAGTATCTGAATATATGCGATTTGCGAATCTGCAAAATGCAAAGTTTCATTATAAGAAATATATTCACGATATAGTTTCCAAATTAAATACACTGCAAATATTGTGATTGACAATGTTTTTTACATTATAATGTTCTCTGATCCACAATAATACAGTTAAGAAATAATTCAAATATTGATTGATATTAAGTTTTAGTTTTTGAAGGATTGGGAGAAAAAGCAAGGCACTAATATTGTTGGTTTGTGGCTTCAATGTTATTGCCAAACAAATAGAAAAAACTAGCCCTAATAATAAATTAATCAATTGTTATTTGTTGAGAGATATGTACCTTGTCTATAATGATTGATATTTGCCATATGTGGTCTTAGATTAGCTTGATGATTGATTGTAAATACTGATATAGCAAATGGAAATATCTGCTTCAAAAATATCTCTTTTTCCGTTCTACTGTGTAAGACAATGATAGCTGTTTTCATCAGAAATATTGTAGTCTTAAAAGTAAAATAAAATTGTGACGTCAATTTAATTGACGTAAACTTTTTATTAAAATTTAGAAACAATAAACGCAATAATAAAATGCTAATTTAGCATATTTTACTACTAAATTTATGATTTGCTTTAAAACCATATTTCTAAAAACCTATACGAATATTGAAAAATAAATCTTAAAGAATTGTGAAGAAACTATGGAACTTTCAATAGAAAATAAGCAATTCTGATACATGAAAAACATTCAAGTTTTAACTACTATCCCTTATCATATTTTGACAGATATTTGAAGATTTATTAATTTATTTTCTGCCATTCAATATTAAAAGCAACAGGTACGTCTAAGTTATTCAAATTTATAATTTAATTAACCGACTTAGAACTACTGTTTTTAATATATTAAAGTTTTTAATATAAATGGTCAATAATAACATAGTAAAACAAACCAAATATTGATTTAATTGAATCAAAAGAAATAAAAAACCATTGGTCACATATTGTCACGATTATTGACACTAAAAACCTTCATGACTGGAGACATTCTACAATTTAAAGGGATGTTGGGACAACAGTTTACACTTTTAATGTTTCTAGTCATGAAGGCCTTTTAGTCTATTCTATATCGATCGATGAAGTAAATATGCTGATAATCAAAACCATTGTTTTTAAAATTATCCAAATGATTTGAATTACTTGTTTGAAATATTAAGATTCAATAAAGATTTTAGAATTTTTCAAATATCCATTAGTTTAAAACATAACTTACATACAATTAAGCAACTATTTAAATACCTCCTATTACCAACTGTAGCTTTAAGCTACTATTATATTATACCTCTATAGCTGTCTTTAAATGGCATTTATAATATTTTACTGGGTAATTAATTTAAGGCTATATATAATATATAAATAATAAAACTATATAATTAAAGATTTTTGTGAAATATTTAAAGATATTAAATAAATGTCAATGTGAAAAGCTCTGTATGAAACTGAATAAAAATATCAAATTCCACCATTACAAATTATATTTATATTGATTTAGCTGTTAAATATTTTTTTTAAATATTTCCCTTTTTTGTTTGACGTAGATAATATAAACGTAAAATAGGTAGTTAGAAATATATTATTGGATTTCTAATTATGCTAGCTCATATTAATATTTGAGCAAAATTTGATATTTAATAATTTTCATAACAGATCTTGACCAAATTTTAATATATTTCGGAAAACTTAAACGTAACTCTTATGAAAAAAATGATACACTTCTGAGTACAGATACATATAATATGGACAGGTGACATTTCTATAAACGCAGATTAAAAATTTATTCTAAAAAGTGTTACTTATAATTTACCCACCGGTGTAAAATAGATGGAAGGATTTCTGTCGACTGCGGAATTGGAGCATTATTTCATCCTTGTCCGTTAAACTGGAGGACGACAAAGTCGAGTCTGATGTAGAGAGGGTGATGTAACCTTTTCCATTGAAAGTCGCTTGTTTGTCCGAAGAGGCTGAAGCAGTTTTTTAAAACATAAGAGAGCTTTGAACCTTAAAATACTAAATGTAACAATATCATTTGAACAAAAGGCCTTCTTAATGAATAAACAATATTAAATATAATCTTTGTAACGTCTTTGTTAGACATGTTTACCAATATTTTTTCTAAAAATTAATTGTATGAATTTTGATAAAGATTTTTACTGTTATTAATACAAAAAATATATAGCTTTAAATTCTATGAAACCAGTTAACATTTTTTTCGAAATTTTTAGACATCATAAAAAATACTTAACAATGTACAAATAACATACAAAATTTCTATTTAAAAACTGATCTTTATTTTATTGCCAGCTATATAAGACATATACATGCACAACACCTTTTCAAAGTGTTTCTGAATATCTCTTTGCGACTATCTAAAGTTCCTCAAGTAATTGATGTACACACTTTTTTCAGTTCTTCGATCGGTCTATCTATAGGAAGATGTGTTCTTTCAAGCGTAAAAATCTGGAGCCGCGTTTAAGGACAAGATGAAAGGTGAAACCATCTATCGAGTACACCCAGCTTGTCTTTGACGAAAAAAAGAGTTTTGCATCATCTATATGCTAGTACAGTGTGTATATAGCTCTTTCTAAAAAGCGTTTGAAACTGGGCATTTCAAGAGATTTTTGACACGCGTTGTAAACTGTATATAGAATGATGGATTTCCATTTTATCCCTAACTTGAAACGCATCAGATTAAGAATAGTGAATTATTTTTCGCTTGTCAAAAACTCCATTTTGGTTGATTTCATTCAGTTGACCAAGAACTGGCGGTTCGTGCTCGACAAAAATCAAATCATTAATGAAGTGAAATAAGATAGATATTTTAAGTTTATGCGTTTATTTTTCTTCCATTTTTTCTGGTGGCTTTTGACTTTAATATTTAAAAATATGTGACTTTTGTGATTATATAAAAATGCTGCTTAGAGTATTTTCCAATTTTATATTCTTTTTCCTATATTCTAAATACATTTATGAATTTATTCTGATGTATTTTGATATTTAGATTTTCAATTGTTGAATCTATTTCTAGAGATAAGTCTTTGAAAATGGTCTAAAGTCGAAAGATAAGATATTCAATTTACAAGAACTACACAGAGACCCTTCTCTTTATCGAAACTTTATTATCGAGGGATCTTTAGGGTTTCAAATATCGTTGTCAGATGCTTCATATTTTATATTGTGAAACTTTGGCACATTTACGAAGGAATTAAGGGAAATCCTTTGGCTTGTTCACTCCTTATTTACAACGTAGTTAGGGCAGTTTGTTAGATGATTGAAATCTAATATTATTTCAGTTATTAGTTAGCGAGCGATTTGGGCTGTTCCCACTTCAATATCAAAAGATAATGGATAGATAGATAAAGCTTTAATTACATGGTGACGGAATAGGAATGGCTTGTTCTATAAATATAACGGTCATATTTAAAGTAAAAAAGAAAAGAAAATTAGTTATTGACTTTAAATGATGTAAGTTGGATAAATAATGATAATATGTGTTCATCTAATGATCATCCAATGATAAACTCTAAAAAAATGTTTGAATAATAGTGCATCATTTTGAAATAGTGCACATTTAAAAGGCTGAATTTGTTTTTAAATATTGATTTTAAATGTAAAATGTATTAAATTATATATAATTAATTTGGCAGGTGTTACCAAACCAGCAACTGGTTTTGTAATTCTAATGTTAGCAGACTGGTAACCGGTTAATATACCTATTGTCAAAATGTTTAAAAATAAAAAAATGGTAAAAACTAGTCCCATGCATTTATTAAAGAGAAAATAGAATATTGTTAAATGTATTAGATAGGTTGAATAAAAATATTATAATTAGAGTCTAAATGCATTTATATCGATAATAATAATTAATAATAATTATATTGGCAATAATAATGAATTCTTAATTGTATTAAATTCAACTGATAGAAATTAAATTAAAATGGATTCGTTTAAAATAGACTTACTTTAAATAATAATATTTGAAAAATTATTTTATACACCAATTTTTCAAAGAAAGTATTATGTATAAAATTTTAATATTATATATTTAATTGAGACTTAAAAATACAAAATTGTAGAGAAAAAAGTTATCAAAATAATTAATAAATTTGTCACAAATATATAATTTAAAAATATTTTAACAAAAAAGAACTGATTTTCATTTAAAAAGGATTTTTTAATTAGCTTATATTGATTTATTCAACAGGAATAATATGTTGTATATATCATAAAATTGTCTCAAAAAGTAGAAAAGCTTGCAAAGATTGTTGATACACATAGATGTAAAACTTCAACAATATAGGCAGAGCTGTTTTTATTTTCTTCATGAAGAAAAACATATTTCGATAATCAGAAAAGATGGCGGCGGAAAAAGTAGATCCGCCGTATTTCTAATCTTCATCTTTTTCTGTGCTACCTGCAATAGTTATGATACTTTGTATCCTACATTGTATTAAGATAAGAAAAGAAAATAATGTAATGGATGAGGCAACTCTATTCTTAAAGTATGACATCAACAGAATTATCAATTCTAATTCGAGTCAGTTAATAGTGAGTTGTCTCTCCGGTTCAAAACATGCAGAAAAAAGGTATTATATTCGACATTTTGTGAAAAATATTTTTTTTCATCAAGTACAAATTCAACATATAAAATATTATACTCAACCTCTAATTATAATGTTTGTTTTACGTAATTTTGAATATTTCGTTATTTTAAATTGCTCGCGGAAAGTTTGAATTATTTTATAATTTTTTTTATAGAAACAGCACTATCCTTACAGAAAGCTTTCTGTAAACCCGTTTTTGGTTACATTACTGAATTTTTGACTGCGAAATTTTAATTATAAAGATTGTGTACATATGGATATGGGATAAATGCAGAACCATGAAAAATTTATCATAAAATTCTAATAAATAAAATAAAAAATTGCAATTATTTGTAGTTCGAAGCTGTAAAAATCTATTTATGTAAAACATTTCAATAAAATTAATTGAATAATTCTAATTCTATTTTTTAAATATTATGTCATCCTTGTTTAGGGATAAATTTTTAAGTTTTCTGTTATAATAAAGTAGTATAAAATATAATAAAATTAAAGCAATATAGACAAATGAATACTCTAAAAAATTGTATAACGACTTTTGTTATGATATGTTTTAAATTTGATTAAAATTCTTTGAAATAGTTCAAATAAAAAAATCAATTAGGTTAATATATTAGACTTATTTTACAGAATATTCAAAGTTCGATTTTCAGATAAATTTATATTACTCCATGTTCATTTCAAAAAAATGTTAACACAACTTTGTAAGAAGTAAATTGTTTAAAATTGGGACATTTTCCTCTGAAGTTATATATATACATTTTGCAATACGCAAACCTATATATGTATATTTACATTTCGATATATGTACCTATATATAAAACTATATATGTATATTTACATTTCGATGAATACATTGAAATCATTTTATTTTTGATATTTCTAGATTCTCTGATACCAACTATAGAATATATCGTGTGTTTATAAAATCTTTACTATTCTATATGAGAAAAAATTTAGTTTTATAGAAGAAGAAAACATTAGATTGCCTAATTTGGTAGTCTTCTTCAAAGGTTATCTCAACACATTTAATTTCGAATCTCTACTTTATCTAACTCAAGTTTCGTGTAACTTCAAAATGATACATGAAAACATTAAATAAAAAATATATATAATGGGAGGAAAAAAAGCTTTTAATTAGCAATGAAAGCTGTCCTGTCTTCGAGACAGGAAAAAATGAAATGTACCAGATCGATAAGTTGATTAATTCATTTGTAAAACATTTGTAAACTATGATTAAAATAGATGTACGTATTTATATAGATATATTCCATTCACAATATAAGGGCAAATTTAGTTCAAAAAGCAAAATAGTTATAATATTCTAACATCCAATTGTCCCTAAACTGGTGTATTTTCTATTTGACAACTATCAATTCTGCAATAAAGGGATTCATCGTTTCAAAAAGTAAGAAAGTAAGAAATCATCCACATGATCTGCATTTGTAGTTTATAGGCATGTATCGAATCGACTTGCGTATATCCACTATATATAAAGATACTGCATATGTTCGTCATGTACCTGTTTTGGTGTTTAAATGCGAAATCTGGACAAATGTCATCATCATATATCTTCTACACAGGAGACATTTTTTATCCCAACGTTATATTATAGTATAAATAGAAAACCAAACCATTTTCACGGGGTCCCCCTATCTATTAGAACCATAAGTAATCATGTAGCACATTGCGTGGGGGATCAACCTCAGAGGAAACAGACTGTATTCTACACACACATAATAAACATGCGCCTCAAATTTATTTATCCAGACTTTCTTGTTTGTTGTTTTGGTTAATACAACAGCGATCTAAGAAGGCACACACACAACATGCTCTGCTAAAACCCAGTAATCTATTATACTTATACAAATGTGATACACATTTTACACCTTATTCTATTCGTAGAATTCCCAGTCAGTACTCTTCCGATGTATTCAAACAAGAAAACTATCGGAAAATGTGTGGAATCTCAATGAATAAATAACTGACTGCTCTTCGTCGTGACAGAATTTTTGCTTTAAAAAGTGTACTGCTACGTCACGACTAAATAAAATAAATAATTTAAAAATTTTTTTCAATGATGCAAGGATGAAATTACAAAATGACTTATACATTAAGATTGTATCAGAAAGACACACTATTTTTAAGATACTGATTGCCTAAATATAATGCTAAAAACAATTATTTTTACATATTATTTATATATTTTGTACATTTAACAAATGTGCAATAAATCCAAAATAACCAATGCTAAATTACTCTAAAATAATTTTTTTTTTTTTTTTTTTTTTTTAACAAATATACGACAAAATTACATAACTCAAAATATTAATACAGT
>JAUZNC010059884.1:0-28132 GCA_034780395.1 Vannuccia rotundouncinata | reverse complement strand
AACAATAATTAACTAATTATTTTGTTTCATTATTAAGTAACTGTAGGTAGTCAAATGTTTATAATTAATTTTTATTACGAATAGAAAACACAAAAATACACAAAAGTAGTATTTGAAGGAGATTAGGAAAACAAAATAACATCGACATATTTTTTATTCATTTATTTAAGTCTATTATTCAATGCACAAATATAACTTTAACATATGCAACCAATTTGATATTGTATAAGAAAGTAAATTTATTCGAATTAAAAATTTATGTTTTTTTTAGGATGCTTCAGCAAAATTGTGTATGATCAGAAAAATCACTTTTCAAACATTTCGTATATAATGCGTATAACTTCGCATTAACTTTTTCAGTGAGTATTTCTTAATGAATTAACTTACGCATTGAAAATTATTCAATTAAATGTCAACCATTTTGATAAATATAATCTAAATAATATTTATAAAAAATGTTATAAAACAAAATTGAATTCTCTTAACAGTATTCTAATTTCCAAAAATACTATGTTTAATTAAAACTGTTTTGCTTAAAAATTCTCATTCAAAAAATTACAATAAAAATGGTTTATTGTTTTTGTAAAATGATAACCATTTGAAAGAGTAAAGGCACCCGTGTGCATCTCTATAATCAGGCAATAAATAAAAAAAATTGATATTTTACTATTTTACTATTCCCCACAAATTAGTTTGAATAACAAAGAATCTTTCTGCTAACTATAATTAATTGATTTTCGAATTGTTACAATAGCTTTCAATTAGTTATATATGTTAGTAAAATAAGATTAATTAATATTTTTAATGCAAAATTAATTTGTTGTTAATTAATGTTCCGATATATTATTAATTGTTAATTCAATTGTTTTTCTCCGCAGTTTTCAAAGGACTTGTTATCTGTCATTAACCATTATCGTTGGTGTTATCATTCTAAATATATAATAGCACAAAAACAAACAAAATGGTTATGTAACTGTAACTTTCTTGTTTTTAAAAATCATAAAAATAATAATAAGGACAATTTTCCTGTTTTGATTTACCAGTTTTTTCATTAACCTTTAACCAAAAAAAACTGAACATGTGAGATTATTCCAGTATTTCTGTAAATTATTTCTCTAAAATACGTTAAAACTTACCCCTGTTTAATTGTGCACTCAAAAACCATGTCAAACTTGCAAATTGAAATATCCAAAGAATATGTTTTGCCATGTTTTTCTTCCGATTAAAATCAACACTTAAAGGTGACCGTACTCAAGTTTATACAACAATTTAGAGCAATAAAAATAAATAATTAATCTGATGGGATGCAGAAATAATCCAAACCTTGAAGTTAATTTTTCTGATATTGGTCTCTAATCACTGCTGTGTTTAGCTGTTCACAGATGAATACCAATTATGCTTTGATAGGTTGTATCATGATTAAGTTATTGCCTTAATATGCAGTCAGTAGTAGTTTAACAGGTATAATCACCAGCCATCTATCATAGGGTTTTAATTTATGAATGACACCAGGTATTTATTGGTAGAGAATTTTTTAGAAAGTATATTATCTGCTACAACTTTGAAAATGTCACCAACTTATACCGAGAATCTTCATTGGCGCCTCTTTCTCAACGTTGATTGGTGGAAATCAGAATTCTAGCAAGGTGTCTATGTGAACTTATTTTTGGTAAAAATTGTTTTTGATATTCTTGTTTTTGATAATACCTGAATAGTAAATTAATAAATTTGTAGTGTAATGATTTAGTTCATTTTAATGATCATATGTTGTCACTGTATTGTAAACAATAAATTCACAATATGCAATTGGGTGTTCGTGATATATATATAATAAATAAATATTGGCGTTCTAAAGTTACATATAAAATGTTGTTGTTTGTATTTCAAATTAGGAGTCACTAAAATTATTTTTCATAAAAATTACCAAACAAAATAAATCGAAAGTGATCTAAAAATTTAGCAATGTTTATATTTGAAAATTCGATTTAAAAAAAGAGCAAATTGTACAACAAATTGAAACAAAAATTTTATATTAAGAAAATGTATTGGTACCAACAAAAATAATCATAAAATTTGAAGGATTCTCTAAAATATGTTTTGTTTTATGTAAATATATAATAAAAAAAAATATTAAATTTTAACCTTTACACTAAAAATAATTAGCATTTTGCAGTTAGCGAGTAGATATAAAAATAATTGTTGATTGTTGATTGTGTGAAAGAGTGAATATATATATAGCCCCGAAGCCGGATAAACGGTTGCTGGTTTTAGCTAATATACATGTTGTCTCCGAGAGTATTATATCCTTCTTAATTCTTGGCGAGTATATGAATTTTATATAGCGCGGGAAAAAGATAAAACTCGTTCTCGTCCCCTCTTTTTGAATGACAGCTGGGCTGATTTTAACATCCGTTTCACCTAAACCAACAAGAAGCAATCACAAAATCCATCGCAGGAAGCAATCCAGTCTGGCGCATTTAAAATCTATTAACACCTCAAGAAGATTATAATATATACAGTATAGCAGTATAGCACTGTTTAAGATATCTTTAATGCGCGTATGCAATCACATTATACCCATCGCTGTCCCCTAAACTTTATCCATATAGGTATAAGATATACAGGGATAAATAATAGACCCTGGCAACTTCAAACTTTTAACTCTCCATCCCAAATTGTTGTTACCGTCGCATGCAATATTATCGATATATGTTTGTGATTATGTTTCATGTATTTCTTGCAATCTGACGGTCGAGAACTATACAAGTGATCGATTTTGTCGTCAAAAATATTTCCGCGCAGATATACACGCTTGTGTTAAATCTTGATTACAACGTTGTGATGGCTTCGATGATATTCTGCAAAGGCCTGACTGATTCTTTGGCAATTTGCTGTGACCTTTTCCTAATAACACATGATTTTCTTTTTACCGCAGAGCATCTTAATGGTGAATATGAAAAGAAGCTGTGCTAGTAAGTTTTCTAGTGGACACATTTCTCTGTTGCCCTCCATATGTCCCGTGGTTTTTGTAACTCCAGGACCAAGTTCCTCCTTAATTAAAGTCAGATTCTTTTTATTCTATGTCTTTGAAGATTCGATAATATTCTACTTAAATGTTCATTTTTTCACAAACAGCTATCTTGCTAATTATCTATATTTTTATATACGAAATAAGTTTGTTTTTTTAGAAAATGGTATTATAATAAATTATAAATATCAATAAATATGTTTTGAAATATTTTGCATCAATAAAAAAAATTATTTATAAGATGTCCATAATACTATGAATTAGGAAAATAGTAGTACAATTCAACCTTCACAATAATTCTATATTTTGTCTCTATGACCTAATTAAAGCTATATATATATATGTATAGCATGAATGTCTTGAAAATATTATGTCGTACGTGAAATATATCAAGTATATTTAAAACCCGTATACAAATATTTTATTACTTTGTTCTACTTTTTAAACTATTTATATGCCTTATATAACCAAAAGATGCAGGAAAATG
The DNA here is from genome assembly GCA_034780395.1 of Vannuccia rotundouncinata. NCBI lineage: Eukaryota > Metazoa > Platyhelminthes > Proseriata > Coelogynoporidae > Vannuccia > Vannuccia rotundouncinata. The sequence continues at coordinate 24,617 of JAUZNC010059884.1, read as the reverse complement.
TCTTCTTTTGATTACGTAATATAATAAATAATTGAATTTAGCGGTCATTTCCTATCTATTACGTAATCTTATTTATTTCACATAAATCTTCAGTAGAAATTTACCGCGCGATTGCGTTTGATCTGTAAAAATTAACTCAAACTTCTGACAGAAACGAAATAAATTGATATTGATTGTAATTTTTTTTCAGAATGAAATTGTGAAAAAAACTTTTTTTCTAAATTAAGTATACCAATTTTTATATTATATTTTAAAATTGTTTAAATTTTATAATATTGAAAAGAAAATTATTTCCTTTAAAAAAGATTTTTTTTAAGTTCACTTTATTCAATGTCTGAATTTATAAAATAATTATATTACCTCTTCCCAAGCTTATATATATTAAACTAAATTTGTTATACAATTCTTGGTGACAAATCACTCGATAAATGACGAGTTATAAATGGAGTCCTTCCTAAGTTGTCGAAAAAAGACCTGACCGTTGTGACGAATATAATTAGTTATAGTGAGTTACCATTATACCAAAGAATAAATAAAAAAGTAATTCTATTTTTAAAATTATGAACATTTATATCATTTATTAAAAATTTATTTATAGAAATTATTACATTTATATAATAATCTTACTTTAGTATAAAACTTTCATTGATCTCCCTGCAACATTGTCTTTCACATTTTTTATACCTAAATAATCATTATAAAAATAATTAAAGTTGAATAACAAATTCTTTCAATAACAATAGGTAAAATTTAAAAATAATAGATTAATAATGTATATTAATATATGTTATATTGTTGAACGTTTCTATTAAACTTATGAAAATAAACTGTATATATATAAAAACATATAGTATACAAGATTATTATATTGTTATAATCTCCTCAAACTAATTGTCATTTCATAAAAATGTAAAAATATCTATAAGTTATTTTCTTTAGTAAACAGGTCATCATATAAATAACTAATAAAATGTGACCTAATTTTGAGCTAACCACACTGAGTGAACCTGTTGCGTTGGGGTGGACGTTATCTGGACATTTTGCATGATCTAATTTTATGGATTATTCATCCCATAAAAGTTTGTGGGATTGAAAATAACTCCTTTCGTCGGCATAAAACTAAAGACAAAGTATATAAAAAATTGCAATATAAGCAAACCTAAATACCCGTTTATTGCAATGCCATTTTGTCTTGTGAAAATGTGTAGCAAATGTAAATAGGGTATATATATATACAGGTAAGTTGAATGGTGAAGCCTAAATTATCAATTTTTCTTTTGTATTGAGAATAATTTCATACAAATATGTAAATTGCAGACAAATAACCTATTTTGTAAAAAATAATAGGGTTCATTTATGAAATTATTCGTTATTGATATCATTAATTCCATAATAACAAATTAAAGTAATTAATATGCATGAAATTAGAAAAATGTGTAAGTAGTGATTTAATAATTTTGTTTATCAATAATGATTATGATATTAATTTGAAATATTTTAGTAAACTCATATTTATAATAAGCAATATAACAAGAAGTATTATTTATTCACCTAAAAGTTTATATTAATTATGATAGTAATAACTAATACTACAAATATTTTATTTCCAAAATAAAAACTTTGTAATATACTACTTTTTAAAAATCAGTAGTAGTTGTCTTTCTATATTCTAAATTTTGTTTTATCTATTTATACTAGACTAGTCCAAAACGAGAAACGAAATGAATATATTTTAATTGATAGTTTTACTGAGCTAACATACTGCAATAATATATATACCTTTCGTGCTTCCAATATATGTTTTACTCAATTATTTTATCATTTGTATTTAATTATGAGAAGAACATTAAAACTGTTTTGTGTTCTATATAAAATTAATTTTAAATCGTTTAGTTTAAAACATTTTAGTTTAGTTCAGATAAAGTTTCATGGATTATATTCATTTTTTACTTATAGTTTGAAAATATATTTAATCGAAGATGTTGATATAATTGAAATGAATCACTCAATTTAATTTAATATATTTATGGAACGTATAGGTACTTTCATTTATGATTTTTGAGAAAACACCGTATTTATCATATTATTAATTTATATATTTTAACATATTGGAAAACCTTTTAAAATATAAATTATATCTATGTACGAAAATATGGATCGTGGAATTTATAAAAAAGTAATTAATTTTTTTTTAAAAAATAAAATAATAAATTTTTAACATTCATTAATAGAATTTTGTTACCATTTTTCTTTTAATTTTAAGCTTAAATTGAAAACTTGAATTTAAACATTAATTGTATTCTCTATTGAAGTTGTTTAACAAAATGTAAATCTGGATTTTTTAATTATGAGGATACAATTTTCAACCTTTAAAATTTCATGCAATTATGCCTTCTTTTTATATAGCCATACAAAATATTAGATTGTGTTTACCTAGGTATATATTTTACATAGTTGAATGTTCCTGAAAGCTTTTTGTATTCTGAAATTATGTTTTCGAGGATTCTTGCTTCCTAATAATTGTTTTATCTTTCAGTTTGTAATTTTGTTCAATGTTTGCATAAATGTAGTAAATCTAAAAAGAAGATGTTTATCTTTTTAGCTGATGAAGATATAAGTAATACATTTCACTGCAATGCTATTTAATGATTTTATATTCGTTATTCATACAGGTTGCGTGAGAAAGCACTTCAAAGACAGATTTTAAAAATAAAATATACAAAATATCAATATTTGTGTTGCCATATAGTTAGGAATAGGTACTTTGTTATAATTAACATATCTGATATTTTAATACAATTGATATATAATTAAATTTTTCTATGGGCGGTTATAAAAAATAACAATAACTTAAAAAAATTCATATTAGCGTCGACAGACCGGACTTGGGACAATTTGATATATTGTTCAAGAAACCTCCACGGTTTTGAGTCACATGCGACAGGTGTAGAAATAACGGAAAACTAACCAAATTCTGTGAATAATTTTTATTCTTAGGCTGTGTTATCAAGTAATTCTTTATTCATATGCACAAACAACTACCTATGAACAATCTATTTAATTGACACAAAAGTACCTATATACTCAATAGTGCCTATGCCATCTCAAACTATAAAACTTCTTTTTCATGACAATCGGATCGAGAACACAATTGAATCAAAAAAGTGGAAAATCGAAATTCTAAGAATGTTCAATGGCGGATGTCATGAACTTAGATCTGAGTCGTGTCTGATTTATTGTTGCGAGGTATTTTATTCGTAGTGGTTTCCGACTATAATAACTCTTTAAATTTAAATTTAATGATAAAAATAATTTATGTTTCTTAGCATAATTAGAAACAAACAAAGACAATAAAATATCATAATAATGTGACAAATTATTAATTTAACCTTTCCAATTCTATTAAAAATAAAACTTTTATTAATGTATTAAAACTAAGCTGAATATATCGTATAAAGAAATTGTTGGGTCCAGAACAGCAATCCTATATGACCAATTTCCGGCGAACATATTTTGAATTCTATGGACCTTTTATAAAACAATTAGAAACCCGGCCCCTCGCTAAAATGCAACCGATTTTTATAGTGGGACAAATCTAAAATGAGCGCTGGTACCATCTTAATACATAACTTTTGAGCCAGAGCACCTAGAATCAAGTATAGATACACTTTTCCCCTAAATCAACCACAAGGGTTATGATTATGACATTATTTTTTCCTTTTTAAAATCTTTTTGATCCAGATATCCAAGATGGCTGCCATATTCTGGAGCAAAATGTAACAACAAAATTAATTATATATAACTGTAGATATAATCATTTTCAATGAAGTAATGTAACACATCTATACAATGTATAATAAATACTTAACATCATTTTAGTATTTTTTAAAACATCACGAAGAGATATATTATCATTCTGAATAGATTTCGGTTACAATACATTCGGAAGCTTTAATTCAGACAAATTATTGTCTCATTCATCATCAGATTCTCTCTCATCATCTTCGGTATCTTCAAACTGGCTTGGTGCAGGTATGCTCACTGGGAGAGCAGGTTGTGTGTGACGAACAGGGCGACATCGACCATCCACCAACTTCCAGCCATGACCAAAGGAGAAGGGTGATTTTTCAAGAGGGGTAACGCCCTAAGTACGCCAGGTAGTTGGCACGGAGAAAGTGTTGTCGGAGATTATCCTCATCTGGAGTAAGACGAATGAAGAGTTATTTCTTCATACTCTTCCAATTCAAAGCACGAGTCTCAGTCATGGAAGTTGTCTTCTTGTTGCCATAGACGACTTTACTTGTTAAGTAGAAGAGTTCCTCTATCACGTCCTCCTTCATAGAAAGATCATCTCCACACCCCACCATCGTGCCAAAGAACTCTTTGCCACCTTGTCATAAAAAGACATCTTACTCTTGCCATAGGAGCCCGAGTTGGCATCACAACCTATCATGCAGTCACTAGGCAACTATAAGAGATCAGGTTCTCCTTTCTCTTGATTTAAACACAGCGGGCAGCTGCTGCGAGATGACCGCTGTTGATGCATAGGCATCGGTATCAGATGTATCAATGACAACAGGGTCACTGCAGCTTGACTCGAGCAGAAGTGCGTAAGTGGAGAATAGTGTCGGTCTCAGACTGATCAAAACGATAATGCAGTGCCACTCCTCAGCTGATTCATTCTATTTCCGTAGAATGTTTTTGTTTCTTAAATTTCAATCATCCTCGCATCTACTTCCTCATTTTCTTCGATTCCTACATGACTTGGTATCCATTGGAGTAAGATCTTGCTTCTTTTGCTAGCATCAAATACCTTGGTCCCTTGGTCTTTATATCTTCCAGCAACTTAGTGTTCGTTATCTTTGTTGACTGAATTGCCTCTAACACTGCCTTGCTGTCCATGAAAGAAAAGGTTTTTTCCTTTATGATGGATGTTGATAGCTTCGTGCATTGCGATGAGTTCTGCTTTGTACGAGCTCAAAAATTTCCCTGCAGGTAGGATTTTTTTCATATTTTTCCCCTCTCTTCACAGCTATCCAACTCCCTTCATTCTTGGTTCCTCCCTCTACCGATCCATCAGTGAATATTCATCTTTCTTTATCATCTGCTTCCCTCATGGCCTCTTGCTTCATATCTTCACTCTTGCTAGTTTTCTTACATATATTCTTGATACAGGTCTTTATCTCCACATCTGTGTGGAATGGATGTGGAGATAAAGACCTGTTGACGAAGTCACCATCCTTCATATCATTCATATCATTCCAATGTCCGCGATAGAGATGTAGGGCTTTTGTAGAGCTAAATATTGAAAAGAGAGTTTCTGAATGACCTTGCTCTTCTGGGTCCTTCTGTATGTTGATTAATTCTTCGACAACACGATGTTATTGCAATTCAGTGAGGTTAGCTAACTTTAACCAAGATGATTACTGCCTTGAGTGCGTCCCTTTTTATCTCCATGGATGTTTTCTTGTGGTCCTATCCGGGCTTGTCCAAGCTTGTCCGTACCTGTCTCTTTGGCAAACGTCAAACGTCTGCTCAGAGGAACCGTAGCACAGATGAAGGTATCATTATTGAAGACAAGCTATTGCAAGAAGAAGGTAAATTTTTTCTCTCCTGCAGCATGGGTTGAGTTGAAGTCTTCAATGAGCTCAACCGTTGAAGGCATGCGCATGGCTGACTGCAGTGTGTGGAGGATGGGTGATGCTGGGTTAAACGTTACGGAATTAAATTTTTGCATGCGCTTAACTATAGGTCCTGAACGCTCTGCTCATCCACGTGCTTCCTTTTTGTTTTTTTGGTTGGTAAAGGGCATTGTGACCTGTCCGAAGGATGGAGAGCTAGCCAGATTTCATTTTGCTGACCTTGTTCATGGTGCACTTGATCAACATGTCCCATGCCATGTTTGAATAGAGATTAACTGTGATGGACTGGGCGAAGTCAGTGCGAAGGAAGGTTACCTTGTCATCAGGCGGAAATTTTAATGTGTAGTAACTATCTATTTAGAGTGAGTGTTGTTATTACTGGGTGTTGACAAAAGCCTTAGAGGTAGGATTTAGAACTAGAGACATAGAAATTTAAGTCTATGACTAGAGCATAGATCTACAGCATCTAAATCTTCAGAGCAAGAGAGAGAATCTGATGATGAAGAAGACATTAATTTGTAGGAATATGAAGCTTCCGAATGTATTGTAACAGAAATCTATTTAGATTGATAATTTATCTCTTCATGACGTTTAAATGTGTTTAAATGATATTTGTACGTTTTTAAAAAATACTAAAATGATGTGAAGTATTTATTTTACATTGTATAAATGTGTTACATTACTTCATAGAAAATGATTATATCTACAGTTATATATAATTAGTTTTGTTGTTACATTTCGCTCCAGCATATAGCAGCCATCTTGGATATCTGGATCAAAAAGATTTTAAAACAATTAAATGATGTCATAATCAGAATCCTTGTGGTTAATTTAGTGGAAAAGTTTATCTATACTTGATTCTAGCTGCTCTGGCTCAAAAGTTATTTTGTAAGATGGTGGCAGCTGTCATTTTGAATTTGTCACCCTATAAAAAATCGGTTGCATTTTAGCGAGGGGCCGGGTTTCTAATTGTTTTATAAAAGGTCCATAAAATTCAAAACATGATCAAAACATGTTCGCCGGAGAATGATCACAGGATTGCTGATCTGGACCCAACTAAGATGTAGAAGAAATTAAATTTTAAATCAATACACTTAATGATAGATAAGCATATTAAGTATATTTTATTTATTGATCTAATATATAAAATTTATACGATTATATTGAATATTAAGTGTGTTAAAATCATACAACATTTACATATGTAATTATATAAATATTTTTGTTTGAATTTATATTTTTATATTACTTAAAAATGGTTTTATATAAAAATAGTAATCAGAAATTTTATTGCACGATATTATATGTTTCAGGATATCTCTTTAATAAATCAATGTCTAATTAATCATATTCAATATTATAAACTAATTGTTCTGCATACTTTTTATAACAACAGATTTAGTAATCTAATGGTTGTCGAAATTGGCAATTAAGTCGGCAGTGGAATTGTAAAGACACATTAAAGCAGTCAGATGTAATATGATTGACAGTTCTCCTATTCTGAGATGCGTTGGCTTTGACATAAATCTTTTTCTAAAATCGATGAAAAAGTACATTATATCTTTATTTGTTGTGGTTGCAAATGTCTTAATGAATGAAAAAGCTAAATATTATATGACCATTTTCATTGTACATTTAATAATATTGCAATGATGTAAAACAACCAGTAATTTACTGTATTTTTCTTATTAGTTTTATAAAAATAGCTATTTTGGAATAACAGCGTATTTATATAACATAAAAGTTATTCAAATTATAAAAATTGAATAACACAGCAAAAATAATACTACAAATCTAGAAATCTACTAATTTTAAAGTTATCTTTTAATATAATTATTAATAAAGTTAGTAGTTAGTTTAACGTTTTAATTTTATCATGTCTTTTAATTATCTCAAAAAAATATCAGTAGTCTTGACTATATTTCTCAACTTATATGTCAACCTGAATACATTTTATCTGCATTTAGATAGGTTGAAAAGTTATTCTAAACATTAATACATATACTATATATATAAACACAGGATTCTTAATAGTTCGGCTCGGGACATAGATATCATATTAATATTATATCCTACCAAAACTGTGACTACAGTCGGATTTAATAAATGCATACATAAATAACTTTCTAGTTATAAAATTTAAGCCATTATTCAAAATAACACGTTGCATGAATCTGTAAGATTTAGTTCAGTATAAAGTAGATTCTATAGTGGTTTTTTTATTCTTTTGATTACATATTATAATTACATACATGCAAGGTTTCCTTGAAACTTTTGTGATTTACTTTCAACTTCCCTATACAATTCAATACACCCTTAATCATATTTTTAAAATTAGATTCTATTCCATAAATTGTTATATTTTATATCTTAGTGAAAAAACTGTAGACCGATCAAATATCTACTATATTTAATTATTCGATGATTAAAATATACAAAAAATAGTATCTGTGTATATGAAGAATTAAATACTAAAAATACTTTTGATCATCTATTAATCGACTATTGTCCTGTGAACCATATAAAATAGTTATATAAAATTTGTGAGCCTCTAAATTGAAACGAACAATCCTTCAGTTATATATATATTTCTTTTTAATTGGTAAAGAAAAATAAATTAAAGTTTGTAAACTTTAAATAGAATAAAGTTTGAAATTTTGTTTCATAATATTTATTCAAATAAAGTATTATTAAAACCTAAACCTAAAAAGATAGAAATATTAAAAAATTTAATGTTTTTGAGGTACATCTTAAATTATTTGAAATATTATTACAAGGAATCGGAAAAAAAGGATTACAAATATGTTATAAACTGTAAATATTAATTAAGTTTTCAAGAGAAATATGAACTTGATTTGAAAGTAAAGTAAAATAATATCTTTTTTTCGTTTCATTATGATAACGTATTAATAATTTACTCATTAAAATTCCCAAATGAATTTATTTGTTTTAGACAACGAATTTATATTCTATCATTCTTTTCAGACAAATAAAACCCAAATATTTGTTTGCAATTCAAACTTGTAGCAATATTTTTTTTTAATTTATGGTCAACATCAAATTAATGGACACATATATTTTTACTTTCAATAATAAAAATTATACAGAAATTAGCTGTTTTTGAGAAGCACGATTATTTTTATTTTAGTTATTCTTTAATTAAAAATTGTAATTGTTTTGATAACTTTAAATTGAATATTTATTTATTTGTTGAAATAAAATTTTATTAGAATAATTAATTATGAACCATGTGATGCATTTATAATTAAATCTAATCATACGTGTTAATAATTCAAGAGATATAAATAAATATAAATTTTAAGATTATTTTATTTTATTCTATTTTATTTTATAATTGTCTTAAGAGACAAATTCAATTTAAAATAAATATTGAATAAACTGAAAATCATTTAAAACTTGTTTTATCTTATTATTTATAAAATGTTTTTTTGTAATTCAAATTTTTTGCAGTAAATTTTTTAAGTGAGTATTTTTTCTTCTGCCACATACATTTTACAAACGTTAATAACGTTGTAAATAATAATTTCATTACTAATCATTTAAAACAATAATTTAAAGTTGATGTTTTACCTATTCTTTATGGATTTCTTTTTCATCATATAGGTATTGTGGGGATATTTTATGAAATTTAATTAGTTTTTAATATAGTTACGTTACTTCAAACTTCAATCCAGGCAATTTTTATGATTTGATTGACAGACAAGTATACTAATCATATCAATCCACCGGCAAAGCCTTAGACGTAAGTATCAGCAATTATAGATCAGGGATCTTTCTTCGATTATGGCGATACACTGCGCAAAAATCCATCGATTTCGCAGGATTCTCGTCTTTGGTCTTATATATCATATTGGCTGTCGGTACCATTCACCTGTGTATATAGTCAATGTTGCCACTTTTTATGTAGTAGCCAGATTGATAAGATCAGTCATGGAAGGTTCATTATATAGAAATGTTGCTGGCAAAAAATTGTTAATGTGTAAGTTAGTTTGCGTCAATTTGTAGCATCGATATTGTAAATTACTTGGAAGTGTGCAGGAAGAGGTGAATAATTATAAATGACAACAAGTGAAAAGCGAAGTAGCCAAACCTCTATATAAACAAGTATAGAACAACTAAAAAAAGTGTTTTTATAAATTATTTTATTATTTTTGTTTATTAAAAATGTCGATGATGTAAAAAATTATTCTATCATTGCATTTTAATATTTTTTCAACGTTTCATTCAAAGTAAATAGAGTAAACAAAGTTTCATAATGTAAATTTAGAAATTAAAATAAACAACACAACAAAATTTATTTTCAGCTGTACATCCAATATGTGTTTTAATTGATTATCAATATTGTGTGTGTGTGTGTATTGCATAGCATAATATTTAATCAAAATATTTGAAAAGATAATAATATCTAAACAAATTAAGGTTTTATACTCGTATAGTTATATATTTAAATTGAATATCTTTAAAAGTACGTTAAACACATTTAACATAATTTTTCTCTTTAATATCAAATTAGTTTTAGAAAATTAAATACAAACTGGTTCTAGGTATCGTATGTCACTATATTATCCAATAATTAATGACGTCACTGTCGTAGAATGTGTAATTGTCCTAGGTATAGCTTTTAGGGGACTTTTCTATGAGTAGTAGGAATGAATTCCTTTCTTATCAATTATTGGGCGAAGCAGTAAAAAGCGAAGCGAACTAATTAATTTGACTGTTACTTGGACAGCGTTCAAAAAACTTCTGAAGCTCAACTGTTTAGTTCCTTTTTTCTCTTGTAGAAGTTATCTCTTCGTTTTGAGCTGAGGATCCAGTGAAAGACGCACAGTAACAATTAATTGCAATAGAAACTAACTCTAAATAAATTCATTTAGAAATAAGTTGAGAAAGCCTCTTTATATTCATTTAGTCTTATTAGATTCCGGCTATTCAAACTATTTGTTGTCTTTTCTTTATACTGAACCGTCTGTTTATGCATTTAAGTATACATGGAGATTATCTGTTTTATTATTAAACTGCTGATGTGCTATTATCGATTGAATAATTCGCAATTTTCTTAATATAGTAACGATTATTTAAAGCAGTGTAAAAGTTATGTCTTAATTAATTTGTCTTGTAACCCTTTATTTATCATAATCATAATCATAATCATTATCAATTATTATTATTTTTTGTTATCATTTCAATTTACTTTCTTTGCAACTAATTTTAATAATGGAAACTTCGTTTTTAGTTTTGAATGAAAAAAATTGGTAATATTAAATTATCAATATTACTTTAAAAATTATAAAGAAGACAATAATAATCAGACTAATTCAAATTATTTAATAATTATATGTGCGTATGCATTATACACATCATTTTATTTATAGAATAATTATACAAATAAAACAAGATTTTCGGACCGTTTATACTTATATAGTTAAAAACACAAATTATATATTAATTCCTAATAAATAGAAAGTTAATAACAATAATTTTATACAAACATCATTGTTTTAATTGTAATGCAATATTTTTAATTATTTAAATAAACAAATATCTGAAATATCACTATAATGCTACAATTCGCTATGCAAACTATTTTTATTTCTAATTTTTATTCCAAATCCAGCAAAATTTAGTTAAAATGCCGAGCATTCGTTTGTCTTAATCTACTTTTTTATATGTTCACAGGAGGAAATTACCTTAATAACAACCAACTAGTTCTAGAACCTCCTTTATCGATTATCAGTTGGCTGCAGAGACAACTCCTTGAGAGGTTACAGTGGAGTCTGCAGATGATCAGTCGGCTCCCAAAGGATTCCAGTATAACTCGAATCAGGTATCGCATCGAACAGTAAGTATAATAATCTATATAGCTTGAATAGATTTTGGTCGTGTGCTTATTGCTTATAAAATAAAGCAACTCACGATACTCATAATGTACATATTTTCCTAGAAATATTATAATATTGAAATTGATATTGATATTGGAGTCAGAATAATGTGATATATTTTGGATAGTTCTTTGAATATAACCTTATAATTTGAAATATCACAAATTGTGAGGAGAGGCTATAAATAAAAATGAAAATACAAATTTAATAAAAAATAAAAAATCCCATTGTTAAACCTATTTTTAAAAATAAGTTGAAGAATACGAACAATACTAAAGTATCGGAACTTCTTTTATAGTAATAGGAGAGTAACAATAAATAAAGTAAAAATAAATATTTAAGAAATTACCTTTTTAATTATTTTTGATGGATAAATAAAGAATAACATTATTTAATTATGTATACTTTAGATATAATATTCATTATTATACAATGGTATTATCACTATTTTAAAAGCAATTTTTTTGATATACCACATTAAGCCCTTTTTATAAGTCTGAATCTTATGCATTACAAATTTTTTTTATGTATGAGTTTGTATTTTGTATATATATATTATCTCTAAGACAAAAAATTAGTTATTTATTGAATCGTATTAAAGTGTGGGTTTCAAGTGTCTTTGAAATACCGCAAGAGTTTAAAGTTAATCCATACAAATTTAACTTTTACATGATCTTCAATGAACCGTGAAACAAAAATTGTTCTTAATTTTATTTCATTAGAAGACATAATTGTTAAATCTCAAAATTATAATAATACTCTTTAAAACAACGCTGGAACAAATGTAATTGTTATTATAATTGGAATTTAAAATTCACCATAATCAACTTGAAATATAAATATTTCTCCATTTTATTATATACATAATTTAAAAAAATCAATTTCAAATAGTAAGTTAATATACTCTTTATAAACTTCAAGATATCAAATTTAACCCCAGTAAAATGTTTGCCACTCCATGAAATGGTCTAACTAGCTCCGACAATTCCTTTCTGCCTGCCTGTACACAGACGGATTATTACTAAAAAAGGCCATCCAGAACTTGTGTAACTCCATCCCATAATAATCGTATTACAAACGAGGCGTTGACGTCCCGCAATGCCAAAAAAGACATCAAGAGTATTGGACGAACAATTGCCTCAATTTGCACATTAAAGTACTGTACTACTCTTCCCCAATTATTAAGTTTGGCACGATAGTGTACCTCTGAAGGTTGCATTTGCAAGATAAACCGCATTTTGTGTACTAAATATAACACATGCAATTTAGACCTTTGATCACCTGTTTAGTGGGCAAATTAAATCGCCCTAATTGCCAATAATATAGATGTTAACCTTTTAACCGTTAACACGTTCAAATGTTGCAAATTCTATAGATTTTGTCGACCGCTTTTGATAGAATATCTTTTAAAATAAATACAGATTTTTATATTTTTTAGTAAAGTGCTTTAGTAAACACATAAAAGGTAACTCATTTTTTCTTGGATTATATGTGCTTTACACAAAATATTGAATCGAAATTGTATCTAGAGTTATGTTAAACAAATTTTATAGCTCAAGACTTTGTATACTCGCAAAGTCGTATTTAGAATATATTTTATGGACGTAATATAATTTTTGAAAAACATCATATTCAATAAAATGCGTATTAAATTATCTTATCTTAATTTAAGTATATAGTTTTGAAAATTAATCTATTTATTAATTAACAATTTTTAAGGAAAAACTGTGAAGTGTTATAATATTCGAGAGAAATTAATTTCCGTTAATTTCGCGCTTGGGTGAATTGGCACGAAGTACCAAATATTTTTTTGAAAAAATAATTCGAATTAATTATGACTAAAACCAAAATTCAATCAGTTTAGTCGAAATAATCGTATGCATTAAATACGAAATGAGTATTATGATACTGTTAATACATTACTAATTTTTATTTTTCTGAAAGCCTTTTCTTATTTGGTAAGTTAATTTTTTGAATTCATCCATAAACATCGTTTAAAATGCTTATTCAATAGAAATGATTAAATTATTATGTAATTAATAATTAGCAGCAAATTATTGTTAAATTTTGTTGCATAGTATAATTTTAGGTTACTGAAAAAAATTTTTAGTTCTTTTGATTATGAATAGTTTATAAGATCAATGAATTTTTATTATTTTATCAAATATTCACAAATATTTACTTATGTAAAATGTAGTACGATAAAATTTAAGAATATGAGTTAAATGTGTAGTTAAGTATGTTAATGTGTAAAAAAATGGAAAAATTATAAAATGAAAGTACTGGACTTCAGTTTTTTTTAAATCAAATATAATACCAATTCAATTTTCATGATAAAAATTTAAATAGACGAATAAAATTATTTTAAAAAGATTAATTTACAGAAGCTATAAAGTTATTTCTACAAAAAAAGATTTTATCATATAGGTTCTAAAATATTTAATTCATTTTTAATTGTCCCAGGAAGTCTATCAGACGCGAGCTTTTACACTCAGGAAACACAGAAATGGTCCGCATCCACTTCTAAAATGTATAGAATTATAATTTTTTAATTACGAAAAAGTTTTATATTTATTTCAAAAACTAAAAAAGTTTTTTAATCTTCTTCGGTAGAACATATACCAAAAAATAACGGTTGTGTCTGGAAAATAATTAATGTCTGTTTTTCATTGCAACTTAAACGACAAGTAACTATCCTGGGGAACCTATATAATACAGTAACTTTACAGTAATTTTTTACAATTAAAGCGTTGTTTAAATAGTTAGTTTCTGTGACATTTTGACAGTTATTTAAATCAAAGCAAATATGTTTTTCAAGTTATTATTGTTATATAACGTGATTGACATAAGCATACCACAAACTAATATTGTATTATTAAATTAAAAAAGGCAATTTATTAAAAAAAGTTCAACTTAAATAAATGAAGCAACCATGCGTTTTTGATAGGTAGATAATTGTATTGTATTGTGTATTGTATAAACACAACGTACTATAAGCTCTTATTATAAATTTAAACATAATTCGAGTAGAATTAATAAAAACAATATAGAATATTTCTTTCACAAATTGTAAAATTCAATATTCAATATTATGCAACAAATAGTAATATATATTTAAGTATTTTAAGAATAGAATAAATCTTAAAGTTTAACTAAATCAGAACTATTACAGAATGGGAGGTTACAAATTATAATAAATAGAATGTACTTCAGAAGTTGCAATTATTGATTTGTTTTTCTTCAAAAATAATAATTTCACATTATATGATAGCATAATTATTAGTATAACGTAAGTTTTCAATCAGTATCTTTGATTTAAAGTAAGTATTAAATTGCAAAATGAACTGTGATTATATGTTAACTTTCCTAAAAAGTAAAAAAAATGGATTGGCCATAAAATTAGACTTTGTTTTTATTTATCCTTTTAGGAAACTGTTAGTCTATATCAATGGAATTTATATTCTGAACAGTGATATATTTGCACTGAATGATCAGAACAGTAGCCTCTTGCAATCCGTTTCATAGATGAAGTTCCCTTACCTTTCTCAACCGTTTTGTCCCCATCTCTCTCTATTATATCGACTCTCACATTCGGACCCCTGCTTCCTAATGAAGCACATAGATTCTCATCTTAGACAAAATGTCTTCATTAATTTAATTCATTCATTTGGTTCCAATTTTCTCATCTATAAATGTTTGAGTTCATATAAATTGAAAGTTATCTATCTATTAATAATAATTGAGTCTAAAATAATCCTACATATAGTAGATAATCTAAAAGTTATAAACAAATTTAAAACATCAAAGTCATCGTAAGGGTCACAGTTAATCTCCAATAAACTGTAATAAAATAAAATGCTTTATTATTCGGATAGCTGTATAATAAGAGTTTGATAATAAGATATGATGTACAACCATTGAAAATACAAGAATATATTCTGGTTTATTTTTAATGGTTAAGCAACAATCTTTTATTTAGATGTTTATTTTTGTGGTTTGTAGAAAATGTAATTATGGATCTGTGTATATCATAAATTAAAACAGAATTAATAAACAAAATTGTTATCTATATATAAATCATTATTCATTTAATTATATCATCTAAATCATAAAGCTATTTGATATATAACTATTTTCCTTCTCAAAGCGAGTCTTCTTTGTCTCTCTATTTGTATTTATTAGTCAGAAAAAATACGTCCGGAATTAAATATAGTCTCAGTTTGAACCCGACAGTGTCGGCTAAGCGGATTGCAATTTCGATGATTTTTCCCCTAAAGAAGAGATTAGGTTGGAATTTTAAATTGAAAGTTTCAGATGACACGATGATGACACCAGAGGATTATCTAACCACTCAGACTTAGCAAGGAATATTTTAACTGACACAACTACTTTTTATATAATTTTGGAATGATCGTTAATTATTGAAAAGTTTGGTTTGTCCAGTTTAAAAGGAAAATTTTGGTATTTTCATTTAATTTTGGAGAGTTTTAACCGTAAAGACAAAAACATAATATTGGAGATATTGTAACAAATAGTAACATAGGGCATCTTAAAATGATAATTACAACTTTTGTTTTCATTGCAATTCAAATAAATCTAATTATTTGTTAAATCTTCTTTTAGATCATTTGCGAGCAGATAGATGACGTTATTAAAATTGTAATTTTGTTATTATCTGGTTCATTAAAAACCATTTATTATGTCGAGAATGTATAGAAGCCCTACTTACCATAAATTTAGAACCATCGAGTGTTTTATTAAATATAAAGGATATATTATTTTATACATTATTCCTAAAAATTATTTCATCTTAAATTTGATAAAATTTAAAAATTCAAACTGTGGAAACCAATGTTCAGGAAAACAGTCGTAATTGTCATGTTTTTTCACTTCAGAAAAGGTTCTTAATTATACGAAAGGTACAACGATACAACGATACAATATGCTTATCCAATCTTACATATACACTTCAACTTCCTCCAAGCTAATGGCATTTGGGCAAAAACTGTTTTATAATTTTTAATCAATTAGTACTAATTTCCGTTATCTAATTTACTTTCCGGAATCCAGACATGACTGCGTCATATTTCATCATATAAGTTATATTTACAAATGCAAACTATTCCAGTGATTGATTATATACACCGTTTGTAACACATCTTGTTAACTAACGGTAACATTTACAAACTTCAGAAAAACTTGTCGCATTTCTTAAAATTATAATGTGTTTGTATACCTAGTTATACATAGTTCGCTGTTTTGGTAATATTGTATTAGTAAAGGTAGGATATAGGTATATAAAAGTAAAGTAAAGTAAATAAAACAAAATAAGTTTCATCTAATGTTGAACGACAAGAGATAAAACATTTGTATGAAATGTTTTTTCGACAAATATTATTTATAATCTTCATTTAAACACCAATTTTAATAAAAAATATTTTAAGAAAGATATGAACTTAATAACTAAAAATTTAACAATTAAATTGGCGTTAATTATTACCTCTACAATTATAATTGAATATAATTTAAATACTATTATTATATTATATCGGTATCGAACTTTATATTTATACTTATTTGTGAATTTAATATTCTCTAATAGTTAACTTTAGGTGAGCTTATTGTGTTCATCCAAATAACTCTTACTGTAGATTATAGACTTAATACGAATAGAACATACTAAACTAACTTTTCGCTTTTTTGAAAAAAAATTTTTGGTGTGACTCCAAAATGTAGGTTATTGAGTCCTATGCTTTCTAACATAACAAAATTCTATGTCAAGATAAAAATAATTTGAGTAAGTTTAGAGTGAGTATTTCTATATATTAATCTGTACAGAATTAAAAAAAAATTGATTCTTTTGAAAACATAGTTCTAATTTTTTATAATAACATTAAGAAAACATTAATATTGTATGGATTCGGTTTCTAAATACAAATCCGATCAACAAAATAAAATACTTTTAAATAAAAATATTATACATAAAAAAGTTCCTAAATTAATAAAGATATTTTTATGGGCTATCTATTATACAACATGTATAAAAACATAAATAAAATAAATCATTATTTATATAGAACATAAATTAAACCGCTAAAACTGATAAAATAATATTAATTTAAACGACACTAAACTATCTAAAGTTAAATTTAATGTTTACTATATTTAACCTGTATTTTTAATATGTGGCACACTCAAACATATTTATAATACTTTAAAAAAATTAATTTTATGCATGTTTCAAATGACTAATTCCATTTAAGACATTACATTAAAAGCTGTATTTTAGAATTTTTCTAGTTCAAACAAAATCAGCCAACCCAAGTTATAACATATCTGTCCTTTCCACTCGTCGTGATTTACATCAATAGATATTTTTATGATTATTATTTTGATATTTAATCTATTGTCTTTGTGTGTATTACTTTACCTAACATTGAACTAAACATGTGGGGTATGGTCGAATTGGTATAAATCTGTTTAAAAAACCATGATATATTAAAATCTAAATAAATGTTATAAATATTTTAAATAATTTAAATGAATAAAATCAAGATAGATTTATACCTACTATTTTTTTAATTATGACTGATTGATTCTCCCGTGATCTAAATTACACTTGTATGTACTAACAATGGATCGAATAATTTTTTCAAAAAACTGGATTCACTACGCTTAACTTGGATTTAATATAGATTTTAAGTATTTCAATTAATTTGTTTTCTACTGACAGTATATATATAACGATAAAAATATTTAAGAGAATATCTTAAAATAAAACCTGATTTTATTCTACTGGTAGACCTACTTATTTATAGGAAATTGGAGTTGATATATCTTATATAAGTATATACATTCACTCCTCATTCAATATTCTGTAATATTAGAAATCTTGTTGATACAATCGATTAAGTGCCTCTGCGCATGCCAAAGTCTGATTTCTTTTTATATATTGAGATATTTTCTAAAGTATACTCTTATAGAAAAAATATTAGCTGGCAATACATCAAATTGAATATTCAAGACATAATATATTTTATTTTAATGACATATTTTGAACAATAATTTAATAATACATAATTAATTAATAGTTTTTTAAGATGGATTTCATAGAATTTCTAAGTTAAGTATCTTAAACGAAATATATTCAAAAATTAATATACGAGGTATATCTAAAATAGTGTTCTAATTTAGTAATTTAGTTAGATTACAATATATACCTATGTCTAGAAATTAGGAAATATTCAAATGTATTTTAAAAATTATCACATTTAATTAATTGTAATTAATAGTAAATTTTGTCGTCATAATCAATGTTGAACAGAAACTTTATACAACGGGGATCCATACACTCGTTTGAAATTTTTAAAACTATTTAAGCTTTAAATTTACACTTCTATAACAATTATTTGATATGATAAATTGGAACATTTAAAATTTTGTAACAATTGAAACTTTTTATACATAATTTTAAATACTACTAAATAAAGTTTTTCAGTAAATGAATATACTATTAATTTAGTACGATATATTGATAAAACTTTAAAAAAATTGTTTTACAAGTTAAATCAGCAAAAATCAGTCAACCTGCTTTAGAGAATATAGAACCATAGCTTTAATAATAAGTATAAATACACAAATGAAATTATATAATTTAAAGTTGCAAAACATCAATTGTTACAAATAAATATTTTATTCAATCTTTAAAAAAACTCACCTATGTGACAGGTTTCGCCTTGATACTCCGTCAACGAGCAGTCACATATAGCTCTCATTTCCCCGTTGATACACAGTCCTCCATTCTTACAGAGCAGTCCTCCGCCCTCGTCGCACCAGTTTCGTTCGTGACTCTGGGTGACCCCTCTCTGACGAACTGGCAACGGTCGAATCCATCCACCGGTCCGACAGTTAGTGTAAGCCAGATTGCGGAACTCCCCAACAAAGGCCGGCTCAATTGCGGCGGCAAATTGGGACCTTTTGGTAGCGTCCATCTGCATTTCCGTGGGCAGTCCACCAATGAAAACACTTCGGCCCAGATTACGCAGAATTCTTTCCGTCTCGGGAATGGCCGGCAGTTCGGCATACTCCATATGCGAGTCGAAGACGATACGAATTGACGTAAGCCCAACTGTAAGACTGATGTTGTGCCAGGGTCGTTTTGTCAGTTGAAGTCGTTTGCTCCTCTTGATGTCCAAAGACAGTGAGAGGTAGTCAGGGCTCTTCCTCTTTGCAATATCCTCCAAGGTGAAATAAAAAAGATTAATTTCTACTCGAAGCTTTCCATTTCCCACGAGTTTGATGGTGAGAAAGGTTTTCGTTTTGTTTTCCTCGGCGTAAAGAACCAGGCCATTGGGCTTGTAAATTCGGAACTCTAAACTGATAGTTGCATTAAGACATGGTCGCCACGCGGGATATTCAACAAATGAATTATTTCCCTTAAGAATATGTGCAGTGCTGGATGGATTTGGTAACATAATGAAGGAAAATAACATCACTAGGACTATTTGTAATACCTTGAAGTGATAGTGTCTTATTGTATTCAACATGTTTTCCACTGCCAAAAGAAATTTTCAACTTTGAAGATTGGCAAATGCAGTTTTTAAAGAGTAATTACTAAACAATAGTGAACTTCGTGCTCCTAAATATTTTATAAAATTAGACAGTGGTGTATTTTTGATACCGGCAAATACTGAATGATTTTAGTTACACAGCGACTCCATATAGCTTCTGATTCAATCGTTAAACCAATCTTGGATCAGCTCGCTGACAGTAGAGGACGATGGAGAGAAAAAAAGAGAATACGTCGATGACACCAGCGAATAACTAATGGCACCACACCAATCAGTTTAAGGGGTAAGTGTGGACAGATAGCCCTTCAAAAGTTATCCAACAAGGAATTCCCTCGAGAAAAATTGATAACAAACTAAAAGAGTAATCACTTGCTGTGGAAGAAAGGAAATGAAGACACTATAGGAGAATCCAAAAGGTAATAAAGAAATTGAGAGAAAGGGGATGATAGAGTGTATGACTACAAGTAGTTAATATCAACCAATCGCGCACAATTTCTTTACACACGAGAGGACATTAAGAATGCTATCAGCAAATTGAGAAAGAGTACTTCTTTGACAACTTTTCTGTCAATAGAAATATTTTTTTGATTTTTCTATTATATACAAAATCCAAAAATAATTTTAACAATTTGAGACAACTTTATAATTGTATTTCATTTATTTTGATGATATAATCATTTATTATCAATTATACATATGATGTAGAAATGCTAGAAATACAATTTATAATGAATCTTACTTATGTAATGGTAAAACTAAATAAATATATACCGTTTTAATCTTCGTTAAACGGTTTTAAATCTACAGTTTTATATTTTTATTAAAAAATTAAACATTTTTATTTATGAAAATCGTAAATATAGGTTAGGTTTCTAAGTTTAGTGAATTCGGTTATTTCCAGAAATGATTATAAGTAAAATGTTATTTTGTTCATATATTTATAACATTCTCTTTACATAATATTCGTATCTATAAATAGTTATCTATAATAGTTTATTTTCAGTCAAAAACGTTTGATTATGGGACAGCATTGATAAAAAAGAATTGTTTTTAGACTTAAAAATTGATTTCCAATATTTTTATACGATACAAATAATAAATAAACACGGAGACAGTCATTAGAAAATAGAAATCGTCTTCAAGGTCATAGCTTGAGGTGCTCTTACACTGTAATTACATTTTCATTTCGTCACCCACCTATCATTTGTTTTTTACATTGAACTCCTACCATGCCTGGCAGGACTGGGAACTATTGCTCCGCGAATACAAGTTTCTCTTATATTCCAGGATCTTCCAAAGACGGCCACCATTGCTTTGGCAGGATAACGTGAAGACGATTATTAGATTTGGGGAAGTGGTGCTTTTCAGGAGCTTTCTGAATGCAGTCAATGACAATTGTGTAACTAGCTCTTTATTCTGAGATAACTCACTCAATTGATGATGGAGCTTGATGGATTCAAAGGGGTGGGTATTGAATGATTAGTCAGAGCTATGTTGAGTGTATAGGGCAAAGCAAAAGCTATAAAAAGCCTCATTGGAAAATAACATTATAATTCACTCAGTATATTATGTTTAAAAAGAATATTTACTATATTCTATATAATATGATACAGAGCTTATGATAGTGTGGTTAACCTTTAAAACAAAATTTTGAGAAAATTGAAACTGCTATGAATTGGCATCAACAACCAAAAAATATGCTGAACAAATATTAAGAATAATGAATATTTTCTAAATGAGTTTATATCATTTATTATTAGTCTAATTCCACTGGGGCACTAAAAATCATGATTACATAAATTAATGTGTCAAAAAACATAACAAATAGAGAATATATTGATGATAATATTTTTATTATAATTTGTTTTCTTTTTCCTTTTTTATCAAAATAAAATTATATTATTATTAATAATAATGTTTTGACACAGATTTTTGTATATATATACATACATCATTGTATTTTAAATAATATGATCAAAAGATGTTTTAATATATGTTCTAATTAATATAGGTCAACACGAAAATAAATTAGTTTTTTAAAACCAGTTTTATTTTTAAAAAATTAAATACAGTTTTATTTTTATAGTAATTTTTATAGTATATAAATTGTACACATTTACATAATTAACATATTACATAATTACAATTTTCAATTACAAATTTTAAACATAATTACCACCTGCATCAATCACCTTTCTACCATGTTCAATTAATTTTGTTACTTTTTTTATGCATTGTTTCTGGTCCTAAATCTCCCAAAGATTCATCTAAATAAGTTTGCAAAACTTCGCCAGTCAATAATTCAAAATTGTTCCTTTTCATTTCCAGCATCGGAAATATCATCCGATCGCACATGTTTAAATCAGGAGAGTACGGAGCTTGGTGAAACAAACAAACCTTCTTTTCTGCCATAAAGTCCACGGTGTAACGGGAAACATGAGGACGTGTATTGTCATGCATTAGTCTCAGGTTCTCCCACGTCATTTGTCTTCTTTGTTCTCTAAGTTGATGAGTTGATAAAGAAACAACAACATTACTTACAAAGGAAGTGTACAACTCTGAATCAACAGATTGATTTCTTTGAAGAACTTCCAAATATGACAGACCATCGAAATTATTTGGAAAATCCAACATCTTAATTTTTATTTCTGCTTTCTGCTATCTCGGTATAAATAAAAACGACAAAACTTTCCGCTACAACCTATTGTATATAGATGTTTATGAATATCATCATAACCATAGAAACATCTCTGTATCATAGAATAATTTTAAATTTTAAGTTTTAAAAAATAAAACTGGATTTAAAAAACTAAATTTTTTCGTGTTGACCTATGTATACATAATATGCTTTTAGTGTGCGACGTAAAGAAATCTGGTCTAAGAGTTTAATAAAGTTTAAAAGATTCAACTACTATTGTTTTGGTTATATAAATGTAGAAAAAGAGAATTGAAAGTCTGTGATTAATTTCAGCGAAAATGTAGAATATCGTCGACAATATCGTTCCATTTTCATATAATAAACTGTTCTTAAAACATTAAAAGTTACATGTTTTCAAATAAAATGTATACTAGAACGCATTACGTCAGTAATTAGAAATTATGCTTTATTTATATTTATGAAGATTTTAACCAATACAATTATTTCCTAAACATATAACTATAATTAATATTTGCTTATACATTTCAAATAAAAAAAAACTATAATAATAATATTGATATTATCATTTCTTATGAAACTATTAATTTTTCCCAGTAGACACGATAAAAATATAATTAACACAATTTATATTACACATATTCTTTTATAGAACGTGGGGCAATTTGAATAAGCATCGTTCTCCAATAGTGTAGATGAAATATTTATTAGCTAGTCTTCCAGCTAGTAAAGAAAGAAACTAGTCGTTCATTAGAAAAAGGAAATAATTGATTGAAAATTTGAGACTGTACCTATTCAGAAGTAGATACAAAGTTTCGAAAATGTTTATATCTATAATGCTAAAATGCCCACTATTGATTCTACAATATATAAATTATGATCTGCGTTATCAACAACAGCGTTCATGTGTGTTTTTAATAAAAAACAAATTATGTTATGGTTAATCAAATTAAGTTTAACTAAAAAAAAAACTAAAATACAATACAATGCAATGCAATACACTGCAATACAATACAACAAAATTTAATTTTAAATTTAAATTAAAATTAAAATACTCTCTGTATAGAATGAAGCCGCTAAAAATACAATAAGTGAAATATATTATACTTTATATTTTACTATTACAGTTTTTGCAATTAATAAATATTAAACAAGTTTAACTACTTTATTGCTTTTTGAATCTAAAATTTTATATATTACATATTAAATTTACGTCTTAAAATAATTCACTTTCTCAAATACTCATAATTTTTCTTTTTATTGTTCTAAATTGCTTATTTAATTACATATACATGAAAATCTTTTCTAACGAAATATCAAGTTAATATGCATCTATAGTTAAGAATATGTGAGATGAGGGTCAATTATATAGAAAGACAAAGCATAGTCTGTAAAAGATACCGTTTATGCAATATATGTATAATTGGTATTAATAACATGGTAAATGGTATTAATTTACATACATACACATTTTCTGAGATATATAAAATCTGGAAAGGAAATATCGAACAATTAATTTTGCTAGATAGAATGCAAAATCACGACTTGAAACTTCTAAAAAGATCAATAAAGATATAATTGCAATCAACCCATATTATATAATCTTCATTTTCTTGCATTTCTTATATACCAAATGAAAATTATTTATATAATCAGATGTCTCCCTCCATATACAATTATTTGTCAATGAAAATGTTCAATGTTTTATACGGTTTTGTGTCACTTTATAAGGTACAGACATACAAATCTAACATACTTAAAATGATGCATATTTTTATTCTATTCTATTCTATTCTATTCTATTCTATTCTATTCTATTCTATTCTATTCTATTCTATTCTATTCTATT
>JAUZNC010059873.1:0-35802 GCA_034780395.1 Vannuccia rotundouncinata | reverse complement strand
GATAATTTTCATCAAGGTCACGGTTACACATCCAACAATCATATTTTTACTATTATAGTGCGGCTGAAAGTAGGTCACGATAATTTCCATTTAACACTCAATTTCTATTTTAAACTATCGAAACTCACAAGATATATAGGATCTGGATCACACACAACTATTTAAAATTATCCAGAAATACATACATGAAAATATCACGCGATATTGCAAATATGAAAATAATCTACCCGCAATTAAATAGAAATAATACCACTTCATATGACCACTGAATTGGCCAACAAATCGATTTTTCCAGATACAATTACAAGTGAATTTTTATCAAAAATATACCTAGGTATATAAACTACAAGTAACAATAACTTCTTTGAAAAAAACAACACGTAAAACATATGAAGTATACCGGCCTAGAGACAAGTAAGTACTCTATTGAACTAAGAACAAGAAATATACTACCCAACAAACAAGCATGAGAGTAGGAAACCTGACCCTTCAGACATAATACCGTGAGCAAAATATATTCTGATATCATTAATGGAAAATACTTACTGCTGCTACCAACAGAGAATGCCAAAAAAGTTGAACGTGTCATTATAAAGGATTATAAGAAGGTTTTTAGAAGTTACACTTTTATAGATATTTTAGTCCCGTAGAAACAATATAAATGAAATACTTTAGCCCGTCTTAAACATTTAAATAAACCAAATCTCACCAAGTCCAGAGTCAATCATTAGGGTAGACGATGGCATTTTTTCAAATTTTCAAGAAATTGCTAAAATGGAGAGCAATAAAAGACAATTAACTGTTTTATTAGAAAATTTTAAGACGTGGCATTTAATAATATTTACCAAATATTAAACCAGAGGCGAAAACATATTTAGCGTAGAAATTAATATCTGCACAAATTGCTGCACAGATTGTATGGTAGAAATAGTGTACAATGGTCAAACTTTTTGTATAGCTATTTTTGTGTTTTCCCATATTTAAGAATAGGAGAAATATCTATGATTTTTGTTGAAATTTGATGAAAATACACAACACGTATTTTTCATATTTTTCTCGCCATGTTATTAATCTAAAATTTTCTACATATTACAAGCAAAAGTTACACGATTTAATTGTTAAGTTTACTTTTAGATACATTTTAATATCATTTCCTAATTTATCTAAAATATAGGTTAAATAGACAAAATAGACAGTTACTGGACAGTAGATTTAATAATACATTCATAGAATGTTTGCTTGTAATAAATATATAGAAAACACTTAGATGAATAATTGTCCAATATTCTTTAATATGTGGAAACACAAAAGTAGGTATAAAAAAGTTGGACCCTAGGATTTCTTGAGATTTTTAGTCGTCAAACATTTTAAAGAAATTGGTCCAGATTATTTTACCAGAATGACTAGAATAGACTAAGCTAAATGTACAAATAAATTAAGTAATCATACAAAAGATCTATTGGGAAGTATTTCTTAAGTTCAACCATCAAAACAAATCGATATATTTATTAATAGAAAAAAGACAAAAGACTTTTCGCAAGAGAAGAAATATTTATTGATCATTCTTACAACTTAGGTATGCGTGATAGGTACATGTATGTGCCAATATCATGATTAAAATGCAATATAATAAAAATGTGGTACCAGTAGATTCGGAAAATTCTATAATAAAACCTTTCGCATCACTGTTTAGTCGTATGTATATGACGTCACGATAATAATGTACTCTGAGAAACTTTAATCCGAAGATGATGAAATTTCATATAAAATGCAAACTGTTGTTGACTGAAACTTCACAATATATTAAAACGACATAGTACAGTAAATAATTCTGAGATCAGTGTAAAATTGTCGACAAATGCCAATTGTTATCCTTAACTACAATATTTCATTGTATTTTAAAGTTAACATCAGTGAATGAATTCATATACTTTTGTAATGTACGATATTTTATTATGTATGTATAGTGAATAATGACAATAATGATTTGAAAATCATAACAAATTACAACATACCACAACACAATTATGATATTATTATACAAACTACTCAAATTGCGAAAAGTAGTATAGTCAAGTAGCAGCTGATTTCGTGTATATCGAAAAAAACCTACTAAATTAATGTATTATTATGTAACAATATTCAAATACATTATTATAATATATTAGATACGTATCATAAAAAGTCTAACTTCGAAGACAGTATAAACAAAAAAAACAATTGCTCGGTAAATAATTAAAATGCAAACAGGAAAAAATAACAACATTGCGTGAAAAAGAATAAAGCGAAAAACAGAGAAGATTTAATGAAAGAATTGTAAGTGGTAGTAAGCTGGCAAAATTACACATTTCGGATAAGTGGGCAGGTTCATAAATAGTAATAAATCGTCTTCCAATGAAAATTCTGATCTATCTAGTCGGTGCAGTATATATTATGGAGAATGATAACAAGTTAAAAGACATTGAGAAAAGAGAATTTTCAACAACAGCAGAAAATGCATGCATGTGATCTAAATGATAAAATATAATAATTGTGTCGCTATACTTCAGCGTCAAATCGATGTCTGTCTGAACAAATATAAGTGAATAATCTATGTAAGGGTATCTATATGTTTAATGTACAGCTATATAACTCCTATTTCCTCGCAATAGTTTTATGCACATAAATATTTCAACAACAAAAAAATCGATATTGAAAATTTAAAGATTTTTCGTGATACAATTATTTTGAAAATATAATAATCAATCGATATTTACTATTAAAACAGAAATATGTCGCGATAAAACCACAAAAAGGAATCAAAAGCAATTATAGGTATGATATAAAATGAATGAAAGATGACATTTGTGGAATACAAGCAGCATTCTTCAGTTAAAAAAAAGACTAGAATCGAAATATGTCAATTAATAATTTATCCTTTGATAATTTGACAATGAAAGAAACACAGTTACGAGACTAGATTGAACCAACTAGAGCTACAAATTAGATACATTATTATAAATAAAGATAAAGTCAAAACTACTGGAATTTCCGTCTAGATAAAATCTCGAAAACTGACGCCGATTGCAAAGAAGATTGAGAGGGGAGGGGGTATGCGAAGATAGAATTTACTCTATTATAAGATTTGTGGGTAAATGCGTCTTACAAAATTCGTTGCTTTCAGTAAGCAGAAGAAGAAGAAGAAGTAGAGAAATGGGGCAGACCAGCAGGTAGTGAGGTGGATGTGTAGCATACATAGTAAGCTACCCTGCCTGTTGAGAGGTGAACCCAATATCCAAGTGCAGTTTGTTCTATAATTAATTATTTTTACAAGTGGGATGCCTTTTGTATACTGGCAGTGTTTTGCCATCATCTATAAATAGACTGAAAACAGGATCGATCGATATATTAATATATTGAAAGTTTGTGAAACAAGAAAAGCTGCTGAATTTCTCTTGTAATGCGTCATCAGTAGTAATTGATAGTGAACTCTATATCATGACTCATCGCTGCCTCTCGACCAATCAGAGCGCGCCGTGATGGTAATTCTATTTTTAGAACGATGAGTCATGATCTGGAGGTCCTCATGCCCTACTACTCTCATCTAACGGTAATAATACACGCTCAGGGCTTGTACAGAGGTTTTGTCGGTGGTAGGTGGCCTCGATTCAACGGCCTGTGGGATAACTGTGGCGGTGGAATTCGCGAGAGTCGATAGGGTCCAGCAGCACTGGAAGAACTCGTGCTGGCTGACGACGAGGTGGAAGTAGTGGTTGCCAATGGCGCCGACACCACAGGAGGCAGGCGTTGCTTTGGGGCTGGAGCGGGACTGCCGTCTGCCGGCGTGGAGGCATTAGACGAGGAGCGCTTGAAGTAGCCATCGGTCTTCTGCCGGACACTGGACAGAGCCGTACGGAATCGGCCCTGTGGCTTGTTAACGTCTGAGCGGGGTTGGAGTTGTGGCTTGACGGTGGTCGACAGAGCGGTGGGTCGTGTTGCTCTGCCGTGTGCCGGGAGGGGAGGGGGCACCACTGCCGCTGCTTGTTGTCGATTGGACGGCGCACTAGCGGGCCTAATGTCGTGCCGCGCTCTGATTGGCTGACCGCTGGCACTGGCGCTGCTGCTGTTGGCTGACTTGGGCCGGGCCTGGCTGGCCACGTCAATGCGGAAGGGGAGGTTGAGCAGCATCTCCAGAGAGGTGGTCAAGTCCGCGTAGAGTTCACGTTGCCCTGAGCGACACCGGCGCAGAAAGGCGTCTTCACAGTAGTATCGCTTGAGGATGGACTCTGATTGGACGACAGACGAAAGCCACATGGATAGGGCTTTGGCACTGAAAAGTAGAGAGAGAGTCAAGAGTTATCGATTTATAATAAGATCTACATGTGTTATACATTCTGTCGAGACTTTTTCATTACTTTTCAAGAATTTTGCAATACTTTTAAAGTTTTTTCATGACTTTTCATGACTTTTGCAATACTTTTTAAGTTTTTTCATGACTTTTCAAGAATTTTGCAATTCTTTTAAAGTTTTTTCATTACTTTTCAAGAATTTTGCAATACTTTTTAAGTTTTTTCATGACTTTTCAAGAATTTTGCAATACTTTTAAATTTTTTTCATTACTTTTCAAGAATTTTGCAATACTTTTAAAGTTTTTTTCATGACTTTTCAAGAATTTTGCAATTCTTTTAAAGGTTTTTCATTACTTTTCACACTTTTTGGAATATTGTTGATTATTGAATTTGAAACATTGAGAAATATGATGCCTAATGAGGTGTGCAGACAAAGTAATAAAAAATACTTTCTGTATGCATTCATAAAAAAATCGATAAATTGTATTCATAAAAAGATATTCTATTCCAAAATTCAATCCCTTCTCAGTCTTCATTATAAAATCAAGAACCTTTCAAGACAACTATGACTAAAGGGTGTATCGATAGATGGCTTACTTGAGACAGGCGCAGACGAAAGCCCGGAACTTGATCTTGTCCGCGGTGTGGCTGGGAAGAGTTTTCACTTCGTTGAATACTTCGGTAAGCACCCGGTTGGCTACACCTGTGAGTAGCGAGGGAAAGAGAGAGAAACATAGACAACAACGAACAGGTCACCAAAGAGAAAACGCAAATTGTGAAAAATTTGGTATAGAGAATATTTCCATTATCATTTGAGATAATAATTAAGATGCGAATATCTTCTTAAGCTTCAACAAATTGGCAGTCAAGACGAATAACTGAACAGGAAGGCACTTCAACTGAGACGACTGGAGGATGGTGATCCTGGCAAACAACACAAGAAGCTAGCCCTGTTTCTGGATAAGAGATAACGTTAATATCTCATCGGTGTGTGGAATGTCTAGCTACACTAAGTTAATACCAACTAAAGTCTGCGTACTCCTGCCTATACGAAATTTCTCTGATGGAGGGATGTTAATAAACCTTCGTTTAATTCAGTTCCAATTTCATTATCGAGTAATGAACAACTCCGAGACAGACAATTGATTTTTCAGTATTGATTTTACAATAAAATGTATCGAAATAGAGAAAGGTTCAATATTATGATTTAGACGAAACTATTGATTATATTGACTAAATGAAGATTCGGTTAATCCAAGAATAAGCATTGTCAAGATTCGTCCCTCGTGTAGTAAACTCACGAGTGTCAAATGTCTCCATTTTATTCAAATCCAATTTCTATAAACATTTCTGTGAATTTATCAGTTAAATTTAAAAACAATTGAAAAATCAATATTATTGTTTGAAAAAGATATTGTAGAAATGAATTAGATATTATAATATAATTCCATTATTTTTAATGCCGACAGACATTTATTTGCTTCCTGACGTATCTTAACAACGGATTACCTGGTCGACAGCTCTCCTCCACCAGAATCCACAACTTGGAGCGCTGCTTGGAGCCAAAGAGTTGCCGAGTGGGGGCCAAAATCCCGTCCATCACCAGCGTCGTGAGGGGAGCTATGAGGCCAAGAGGGGAGGCGCCACCACCAGTAGTCGTGCTGGCCGAGTCTTCAGACCCGACCGACGAGGAAATATTCAGGCAGGAAGAGTTGCCTGGACCAGCTCCGGTCAGCACGTCACAGCGCGCGGAAAAGAAGGCCACTGCCTGTTGGACTGACTTGATGACGTCATTGACCAATGCTGGAGTGTGAAATCGATAAAACATTGATATCGTAATAATATTTATCTAGGTCGGCAACCTTATTTTAATGTTCGAAATAAAAACTGGCAAAATGGTGAAACTTGTTTGGCCCATAATTTCACAAATAGAGCTGTGAAGTAGACCAAATCGGTCAAAATATCTTTGCACAAGTAAGGTCTTTTAATTTTATACATATTATGAGTCTTTATTGTCGTATATGCTATATTTATAACAACATGATTCTCTGGAGAATTGTTTATTTGAGTCAATTTACTTTATTTTAATCAGTTAGCTATTGATTTGCCCGTTTTTATTACATATAAAAGCTTTGTAGTTTGCCATTCTAGAAGTGAATTACGATATCGATGGATATACAACAGCCTGATCAACTGAAAATTTGGAGTGCAATCTTTTCCCCTCGCAAAATTCAATGATTTTCAGCATTTCGGAAACATTTTCCAGTATTTTTCAGGCTAATAAATTTCATAATTGCGAATAGAAAGTAAATCTGTTTGTTGATCTCTTTTAGCTTATAGCTGTCAATTGAAGAAAAAACTGTGTTTTCAATCCTTAAAAGCGAAGAAAAACAGTATTAACCGATTAATTATAATATTTAATGAACTAGAAAACGTACATTTATTTAAACACAAGAATCAACAAGAGATAAACTGCAAGACACACCTACGTCATCGGCCTCCCACGTAAAATGGAGGAAAATCAGCGAAATATTCCAATTTTTACCAGCGTCATCAGCTACCTAGAATACCTTGTTAAGCTTTTTGAGCTGGCTTAGTCGGAAATAATAATTAAATGTATTATTTTACATACTTCTTGTTTGAAATGGATATATAGATAGAAACTACGTCAACAGATGTTCACATTTGACTATTAAAATGTTTTTGTAATAGCGATCAATAGTTAAGCAATGTTTACACACAAATGTCTCCCAAATTATCCTCGTTGAAAGTTGGGAGAGAGGAGACAAGGAGAGAGAGAAACTATTTCGGTTGACTTTTACGAGTTAGGTCATGTGATTGTGTAGGCATCATTATTGTCATAAGCTGGTTTTAACTCAAACAGAAATTTAAATAGTTCAGTGATACTATTGCGTGACAATTGCGTTAACATAATATTATGTAGATAAAAAAATATTCTCGATAATAATATAAATAATGTATTGATTTGATAAATATTAATGAATTTGAAATTTAAATAATATTAATGTGTAGGTGTAGGTAAAGGTGTAAAAAAATTCACAGAGAATTTAACAAAATTATCAACAAAAATCAATACAATTCATATAGAAAGTAAAACTATTAAAACGCTTTTTTGGTGACCTCTTGATAATAAATAGATTTATAGATATTCCACTTAGAAATCGCATTGAAGCATCCAACAACAATTGAAATAAACAAAACTTCTGAATTGTATAAAATCCGGTTAATTAAGAAAATTCTTTATAATCAGGATGTATAAATTAAAACAAATAGATTAATAAATATGATTAAATTAACTCTTTAGCATAATACATTATTATAAAGTAGAAATGTGTGTACAATTTGTTATCTGAAAGAAGAGAATTATTTCGACTAGAAATGAGTCATAACCAAAATCATTTCTCCCACATTATTTTCTTTCCATATTTATTGAGAATATCAAGAAAAATCAATTATTTCTGCTACAATGAAGAAACAGTTTAACGTTCGGTAGTAGCTTAGTGGATTTGGGCTTCATGAAAATACTTTTTATTCCTTCAGAATAGACAGCGAAACTGTTTGACCAACAGATTTCAACTTGCCTCCAATTTGGAACTAAAGCAAGACATACAGTGCCACTTTTTTAATGTGAGGAATCCCTTGCAATTGATAATAAATCGAGCGATAACATATAACAACAAACAAACTATCGACACACTCGATAATATAGTAACTCAGAAAGCAGCTGGTTAGTAGACCGTAAAATGGGGTTCTTCATAAATAAACAAAGGTAATATAAATATTTCACCTGGGTGTAAAAGGACTTTTACGTAAGACTAAAGAAAATGGCCATAGCTATTAAATGAAACTAAATACTAGATTGGAAATATAGATAGCAATAATCTATGCATAGTATTAACTAAGGCAGTCGTCTTGAAAACGCATATTATTATATGGATTAATATTTTCAATCAAAAGTTTATTTATACCATATCTATGAAAAATATTTAAAATTTGAGAAAATCAATATTCCAATAGAGAAATATGGAAAAAGTAGAATTAAACGACCTAAAGAAATATAAAATACAATTGATGAAGAACCAGTCAAATCTAAAACTATAATTTTGTAAACATTATTTCATATCATCATTATCTCAAAAGCAAAAACTCTTCAGAAATAATAAAAAAAGAAAATTCCATCAAAACCCTAACCACAAATATAAATAATTCTTTATTATTATCCTCCCCGGCCCAAATTCTTACAACAGTTTGAATAAAACACAGCTCAGTCAACCCAACGATCCTCAAATCACCCAATCAGGTGCACTACGGCAGGGGACATCTAGCAGTGTCGGTGCTGTCTTGTACTCTTAAACTCAACCAAACCCCAAAGTGGGCTAAATAATAACAACAAGAGAAGAAATGAGGAGGGCGAACAGTCAGATCAGTGAAATATGTCTGTGCGGTGGAAAAAAGGGGAAAAGGAACAGTGAACTGAAGAAGTTAGGGTTTTTTTGGTGGCCCTGCTTCCTTCCTTCCTACTACTGACTGTCTGCTTTAGCTTCAAGCTGTTCAAACCTGTTACCTTTCAGCTAGACGTGAACAGACAGAGCAGAGCGCGAGGGAGATGATTTAACAACACGAGCCAGCTAGGCATGATAACCGACGGCAAATAAAGTGCGCAAGACACAGCTAGCTGCGCTCTTCATCCCGCTTCTTGTCAGGGCTAGTTTTGCGCAGGTCAGGCTGGGTCGTCACCTCATCACCACCCATAGAGGGCGGCAAAGATCCCTGGCTCTGATAATGCCCTCCTCCCCTTTTCAATAGAATAATGGAATAGTGCAGTGCGTGGATGTAAATCACGGAAAATGCAAACATTCCAGCGAAAGAATGTAATATATATAAAACGATTTTGAGAGGAATTATTTCCAATTTTACATAACACGTTCAAAAGTTGTATTATTGAGGCAACGCCTACTCTGAAATAATTGATCTTAGCATGGATCGAAAATACCTGATCCTACAATAAAATGCCAAAAAGTCGCCCGGTAGATGGAAAATGGAATTCACATTCGTTTTATTATAAATTATACACTGTGGAAGAACTCGTATGTGAAAGTGTATCTCACCATGGTAACGTAAGTCAATATCCGACTTTTTCGGCTCTTCGCTTGGAGCGTCCGCTTCAGGACTTGGCAGTTGGAACTGGGCCAGAGGGGGGTCCTGCCCATAGAGACCACAGTCCCGTGGGATCACTGAAAGATAAATGAACCGGTCAGATGGATACACTGGCTCAGGGGTTGACGAGAAAAAGTTAAAGGGTAAATTGTAAACTGAACTGTGAAAGCGAAACTTGAAGATAGTAAGTGGTCTATAAGCATCTATGAGCCAACTTTCTAAATAATGGATTCAATTTGATCAAATATTGATTTTAAACAAAATTTAAAAATAAATCTTACGAACTAGCCAATTTAAAAAATCGATATGGTATATAGTATTTACTCCTAAAGATTTTTTTTGCTAGTTTCGCTTTTACCATTTTCGATATTTCTATTTTTACAATTAATCAAAAAAGCCTTTACCACCAAAAAGATACCTAATAGAAATGAAATACGACGTCATGTGCAGATACTAATTAAAAATAACCGCTAAAAAGTCTCACTAATCTGGATTACAAAAATGTCCAAATACGATAAGACACGGAACACAATTGGAGGCAGTCACATTCTATCTCTGCGACAAAATTAATGACGAATATAGAACACTTATCGCTTTCGGAAAGGTCAAACGCCGACAACAAATATCCAGCCATGGCTATAAATAGAAATTCTCAAATGTATTAGGTAAGATAAAACGACGATGAAAAAACAAAACAATTCCCTAGTCTCCCTAAACCATATAATGAGAGAGATCCTCTGACAATAAGCATTCCATTTGATTGTCTCCTTGCTATCTCTCTACAGCACAAAACTAATGCCTAATTATCTTCGCGTGGGTTGGCCCAAAAGGCCACTTTTGGGTGAACTATTGAAAACACCAACTCCACAAAGATCTTGGCACAGGGGTGGAAAGTTTGATGGCTTTCAAACAGCCGTGTGATTAAAAGTCTGTGTGTCTAAAACTCCGGTAGGTAATAAAATATATTTAACTGGGAATTTCATAGAAAGCGCAAAACATCTTCAATTTAATCGATACTATTTTAAAAAAGACGTGTGAAGGCTCGGCGATTTAGGCAATCAACAATAAAATTGCCTACTAATGAAGTAAATTATATAATGAGATAACTCACTTACAGGACTCTCGGTAGAGATACGGGATAAACAAATGTTTAGCAAACGATTGCTTATATATTAACTTGTTCGTTGACACGATTTGTGATTCTTTTTATTAGATAAATTTCAAGTTGTCCAACTCCCTCCATAATTTATAGAAAACAATTATTAAACATCGATATTTTATGAACAAAATATCATTGATACACAACCTTCATTCAAACCTCAAACACCAAATATCCAAAACCCAACATACGCAGTTTAATTTATGAAATGACCTCATTTCTGTGAATAAATTAAATTTCTTTACAGATTTCCCAAATTTTCATTTTGAAGTACCGAAAATGAAAGCTTTTATTGTAAAACAATTAATCATCCTGGACGCAATCCATCACCCATTCATTGACGATGAAACAATTAATGGAGAGTTTCCTATAACACAAGCCTCACCTCTCAGGTCCGACACCAACGACATGGGCCTTGGTCGCACCGGGCCGGCCCTGGTTCTCAAAGCGGCCCCCGGGAACAAACAGCCAATACCTCCGGGCTCCTCCCCCAGGGTAGGGGTGTGGAACAGGATCTTCTCACTGAAACTGACGCTCTTCTTGGCCTTGAAGCCGCCGTCGTCCGCGGAGTCCATGCTGCCCCTGCTGTTGGTGAGGCATCCAGGCGTGGTGTGCACCTCGAGAAACTCCTGCTGCTGCTCGTCATACTCCTCGTCGTACTCCTCCTCGGCCTGGTCGAGGGAGTTGTTGCGCGGCCGAGCGAGGCAGGACTTGAGCGGTGGCGCCTCTTCCTGGGCGAGGAAGCCGCGCAGGTCCTGAGTCACGAGGTCGGGCACGCTCATGTGCTTGATGAGCGGGCTGCCGGGCGGAGCGGTGTCGCTGGGTGCGGTCGTCGTGTCCTGGGAGACGGTGTTGTCGTCCTCGGAGGGCGAGTGCCCCACGTTGCAGCCGCACTTTCGGCACACGCTCGGCTGGCCGCCGTCGTTTCGGCACACGCTCGGCTGGCCGCCGTCGTTGGTGCTCTCAAAGCCCGAGTCTCCCGACGTCTGGTTGGCCGAGGAGGAGCGACGCGGTGGCTTGGGCGGTGCGGAACTCGGCCGCTTGTGGTGGTGGTGGCTGCTGTTGGTGTGGTGGTGGCTGGCCGAGGAGGGGACCGCCAGGAAGGAGAGGTCAGGCAGCGTTCGGCTCAGGAAGGCCGGGCCGCTGAGCCGGCTCGACCTGGGCACTGCGAGCACCCCCAGTCCCGGGTAGGCGATCCTCTGGCCGGGCCTCAACGGGGCCAAACTGTGCGAGCGCTGCTGCTGCGGGCGTTCCCCTACCAATACCGGTGGGGAGGGGAACTGGGCGCCGAAGTGGGCCACTTGTCGGCAGATGGAGGAGTCGAGGGCGGCCCGCTGGTCGAGCTCACTGGAGATGGAGAGCGAGTTGTTGGTGAACAGGTGGTTGAACCAGCGCTGTTGGTTCTGTCGATGTCCGGGTTTCTTGTGGCCCTCGTCCTCCGCTTCTATGGATCGGAAGGACAGGTCCATCGAGTGGGCCCGTTTGTACAGCTCCAGCAGGGTCCCGGAGTAGCGGTGCCCGCGGCGTTCAGTGGTCTGGGATCGGAGCACCACTGTCGTGGAACAACCGTCGCTGCCCCCCTCCTGGCTGGCTTGACGCTGATTGGCCGGCCGGCATGGACCAATCATCTGCGAGACAGTTCCGTTCGTGTGTCCGCAGCCTGTTTCGCGGGGTGTTTCGGCCGGTTTCACGATTTGCTTTAACTCTCGCCAGGACACGAATTGACTGCTGGCTGCCTGCTTCATCTGTTTCCAGGTCGTGCCGGAGGCTGTGGTCGCAGTGGTTTTACCGTTGGTGGTTGTCTGTTTCTTGCACGGTGGCTCATCCCTGGGCAGTGGGGAGGTAATGACGTCGCAACTAGTGGAGGGCGAGGGCAGACGATCACGAGCGAGTGTGGCCCACGTGCTCAAATTACTGCCGCTAGAACTGCTGGCTTGACTGAACCCTGAAATGGATGCGCCGGGGTCCTGCCAAAAAAGAATACACAAAAAGTGAAATTCAGACCTTGAAAGATATTTATTCGGATAATGACGGATACATATATAATGACAGATGACGTATATATATATATATAATGACAGATGACGTATATATATATATATACAATGACAGATTGACGGATATATATATTGACGGATATATATAATGACGGATATATATAATGCAGGATTGACGAATATATAAAATGACGGATAAGACTTGAAATTACGCTTGTTTTTATTTATACATGTTTCGAGCTGTAGGCATTTAACCACATTTTCATATAGTTAAGATTGTTAAATAACGACATTCATGCTAATTACGCTAGGTACAGATTAGAACTAAGCAGGTAATCGGTTCAGTAACTGCGGTAATGATCTTCTACTGACAATACAACTATTTTAAATATCTCACAATAAGAGATATTACTACATTAAACTGATGTCACAGGTGTTAGACTTTGTCAATTAATTGTGCCCTGAATTAAGACAAAGCTAACATTCCTTTATCTACTTCTTCGCATGATCAATCTTTGGTTATCTAGTTTGAAATGCATTCAGATAACGATCCTCTTACCTTATCTGAGGAGTTGGTTTGGCCTCTGTGCTGTGAGGTTATCTGACTGCTGCCAAACGTCAGCTTGTAGTCTGACGATGGGATCGGACGGTTGAGCCGCCCACGCAAGGAACCGCCAATAGCGGCCGCCCATCTCTGCTGATCCGTACTGCTGCCACTCAAACGCATGCTGTAGGCCGACCCTTGCCCTTCCGTCACACTGGCCTCGGGCGGGAAGAGTGGTTCGTCCGACACCACGTCATCCTCATCGTCGTCCAAGTCGTCATCTTCCGTTTCGCCCTGACGAGCTAAGAACTCGACCGCTGCCCTGTACAGACAGGAATCGGACCGGGAAGTCACCATCCTCGGCGTGAAATTATTGCCTCGTTCGCCATCCGGACCATTCCGGCCACCGCCCTCCCCGCCCAGATTGTTGTTCTCTTCGCGTAGGTTGGCGTCGAAGGGCACGGAGAAGTCGTCGTCAAAGAAATACTCGCCGTTGTCAAGCATTATTGACTGCTGCTGTTGACGCGGCATGACGCCACCACTGTCCACTTCTGATTGGTTCATCAGGACGGCTGTCGCTGATTCGGCAAGCTGGATGAAGGCATACAAATATCTTCATTAATCGATATTCAAGTCCGAATAGGAAACCATTCTAATTGGCCGATTTGAAATAATTATTTGAAACAACTAAAAACGATTATATTTGACGAAATTTAATATTATCATTTTATTTAACCATGAAAAAGGTGACAAACTGTGTTTACGTATATAGCAAAACAAATAAAGAGCAGAAAAGTAACCGATTCATAATTTGAAGCACACCAAAGGGTGATAAAATGTCTAAATTGGAAAATCAAAAAAGATAGAATAACAAATTCGGTAATATATGCCTACCTATTAGAAAACCAGTCACCCAGAGTGAACAGGAAGCAGACTATTTTAATAATGAATGAGTCATACCGACTATCAGTGATAACCAATTTTTTGAACTGAGACTTTAATAATAATATTACTTGATTGAGAAAATGAATGGTGCTATTAATAACTCTGATCAAACGCTTTTTGGTTGAAGAATCAGACTAAATTAATGTATGATCTGTAGTATATTAATGTATGATCTGTAGTATAGCGCGATGTATTATTGCAAATGCGGAAAAGACGAAGAGAATGGTCTAGAAAGTATTGGTCGGGCAGAATTCTTCAAACTCCTGTAACATTTCCGATCGCAATAAATTGCTCAAAACTAAGGGAACTATTTATTTATAGCTAGAGTCAAATTTCACAGCATATTATGAAGACCTAGACGAATTCTTTTAAACTGGGTTCCTACGCATGTGTCTTAAAAACTGCTTTATTATAAATTCAAGAATTTGGAAGTTTAAAAATTCATTCTTAAACTAATCAATATTGATTTATAATCTTTTTCTTAATGGTGAAGGTGTTACGTAAGTATTTGATTTATATAATTACTTACGACATAGTGATTATGTAATATACCGAATGTTACAATCAGTCTCCCCCCATCCACAATGTATGCAATCGCCATGATCTACTTCTTCTGGCGATAAGAAAAAACTTTCTCAAGAAAAAAATAGGGTAACAGTTGCTGTGATGTTTTCTGTCTTATTAACTAACGGATACAGCTGTTGTCAAATAATAATAAAATACGAAACAAGACAGGAAATAGCCCCGCTTTACAAAGATCAATATTGAAAATTGGATGTTTTCCCCTCAAAATATCTTCTTTAGTTCTATAATAATAATTGGAAGGGGGAAAAATAGCTGAACCAGTATAAAGTCAACACGACTAACATGGACAAATAAATAATATCTAGACAAAACAGTTTCTCGAAATGCGCATGAATTAGGTATGATAAAATAGTTCGATTATTAATTTCAAGTAAATTTCTTAATATGAGTATAGTGAGGATAGTCACTGCTTATAACTCGATAAACCATGATTACTCTCTGAATAGCTGGATACAAGCAAAGAATGCAATGTTATAGCTATCTAAATACGCCTACAACAGCTACACCCCCCCCCCATGTATAAAGAAAAGAGCGACAAGTACAATCGTATGTTGTCTTTAAAGACTCCATTAGTCGGTATATTAAGGCATACATCGCATACTAGCACTTATTTCTACGTAACCGCGTCATATTAGTATTATAAAGGACACGAAGAGGTTCTGTTCTATTCCGCTGATTTTTATAGTATCCACTGGGTGTGCTATTCATTCATTCATGGTGATCTAACCAGTCACTCTTTCAAACCCGGTTGTAGATAATAATGTTTAGTATATAAATCGCACAGTTTTTTATCCCACAGGAGGATGCATGATGGTGAAATCGGAGAACTTCACTTGGATGAAAATCGACTTGACGACGTCACGATTACTATCGGCCAATAAGATTTCAGTATAATTTCTACGATCAATAGAAGCTATCTATAAACATTTTCGGCATTCAACCCCAAGTGAACGAACGCATCTTGAAGGCTACGCCAACAAATTATACTATGTATTCCCCTGTTCCATCCCAAAATTGTTTAATTTGATGAAAGATCAATAATATATCTACACCAGGGTCAGTCATATCATCAATAATGAGGATGTGTCAATATATAGAGATAACGATAAAGTCGATATAGGGAAAGAAATTAATCAATACAAATATTCAGTTCTCTAAATAGAAAAGAAATTAGCAAGAGTCTGTGTAATATCTCTTGTCGCAACTTGATTACAATTTGATTAATTATTATTTTAAAAAGTCATTATTAGAATGCAAAGCCAATACACAAAATAAAACGAGGTTAACATATAAACCAAAATGGGAATATTGGATTAGATAAATATAATAAAACAATAAAATTAATGATTAAGTCTACCAACACCTTTCAATATTATACACTAAAGTAATACATGATATTTCAACCTACCAAGCCATTGGAAACATTCCAACTACAAGTTTTAAACAAGAGATTATATTAAAATAATTTACAAATACACCGAAAGTAATTATTATACAACCGAACGACTATTATTATTTCAAATTTCAATAATTTCTGATTCTTAAAATTATAAAATGGTAAGGTGCTATCGATATTGACACATTCAGTATCTATAGATATTGAAAACTATAGATAGGCCCATGAGTTCATGTAATTTGAATTTAATAAAGGAATGGTTTTTATCTCTATATTTCTGGCTGGAAAATACTAATACAATGACAATAAAATCAATAAAATTCTTATAATTATTGATTGAATGTGAAGCTTACACGGTCTTGATCGGTTAGAGTGCCTCCTGTTGGATGTTGCACATTTTGATTGATCTGAGAAGCACTTTGAAAGAGACCATAGGGTATCTGTGTAGTCATGACGTGTCACCCACTTGGGGCAACACTTAATTGGTTGTCTGGCTGGCAAACACAGACCGTCTCACTCACATTGTCTGCCGGGAAGAAAATTAAACATTGCCTTAAATTAATGAAATAGTAATGAATATAAATTAAATCTACAGTGTTAAGACTTAAAACAAGATATCTCTTTTATCTATAGTTTTTTTAAAGTGTGATTAAGATTGTAAAATACATAAAAAATATCCCACTTACCAAAATTAAAAATATTTCATGAACTTTTTAAACATAGAACTTAACTGAGATTGATTTCAACCATCAACCAAAATAGTTATCTAGCCCAAAAAAATATTGAAAAAGCATCCTGTGATGATTTTAATTATACACTAATCAATTTCGTTGTTAAGAGCGTTTAATCAATACTATAAATGATATATATGTATATATTCAAATATATAGATAAAACCATAGAGTAATTATACATAGAGTTTCATATTGATTATGTATGCAGTTTAATACCACTCTTCGTCTACCCATGAGCTTTTTCAAAATAATGATTAAAGAAATAATAGAAATGAAACGGTTTTTGTAATAAAACAGTTTTTGATATAAATGTAATTAATAGTTATTTACACACCTAGTGCAAATTTTGCATCTTTATTGCACTCTACGAGATTAACATGTTAAGGCACGAGCCCGATGGGCGAGTACGTTAAGTTAATCGAGTTGAGTGCAATAATGATTCAAAATTTACACGAGTTGTGTAGAGAATTTTATTTTATACTCTGGCGCGATATAAAGGGTCTAATATAATTTTTATGTACATGCAAATTGTGAGCCTCTTATATGCTTCAAACCTCTAATTGATTATTTTGTCAATTTATTTATTTTTCAATCAATTGTATAGCTATCAGAAAATTCAAATTAACACTGTTTAATTATAAAAGGCAATTCGAATCAATGGAGACACAAATTCAAATCGAAGTTCAACATCATGTCACTCGTAATTCTTCTAACGATATTGAAGATTTTTATATTTACGTTCATTTTAATTGCAAATGCGAAAGTTTAGCTAGTCTGTGTAATAAAATAAGTGAAATGATGTCGGATGTAGCCAGTACTATAGTAATTGTAAAGTTCCAGAAATCATGCAAGAAAAAATTGTCAACTGTAAATCCGTTTCAGTGTATGATGGCTGGTACAAAAAGTTTTGAAAAAGCAAAAAAAACTGTATTGATATAAATGTAATTTTGTTTACGTTATATACATAATTAGTTATTTTAAAATAAACAAGTAGTCAATTTTGTGATTTTTTATAAAATAATTAAAATTTCATCCAGTGCAATAAAGTAAAATATTATTGCACTGAGTGCAATAATGTAGATTATTAGAACTATAATTTTGACATTGACATCAGATTATTACATAGTATAAAATAAATATATTATATATATCTTAAAATCGATTGATTATAGAAAGTTGCTCTAAAAAATTAATTTAACCCATTTATGCAAACTTCATAGAAATACAACGATTTTCCATAAAAAAATACAATGCTGTGCAATGCAAATGAAACCATCCTAAAAATAAAACCAATTACCGTATAGACATGGAATAACACCCATAAATTTGGTATCGATTTTATAGATATCTATATTTCTTAGCTGACCCCTACTACTATGGAATTTTGGTCAGTTTGCCGGACTAATATTGAGGTCAATGATTCCAACCAGCTAGGACTTTTGTTGAAAATACAATGTTTACATTGCCAGATTATTCAAAATTTAACCCAACAGCAATATAAATATAGCTGTGGTATTTATAGGTATCCAATTAATATACAATTGATATCATTATTCTGATAATTACAGCATTATTTTATTACATTGTATTATTATTTTAAAAATATATATTTTAAACACTATAAAACAAATATTTGTATAGATTTCGTTAAAAACAAATATTAAAATATCAAAAATGAGTAGAAAATTCTTAATATGTAGGAAAGGGTACAATAATAATAAGAACCAATTACAACCTCCATAGATCTTATCTTGATCCCCTATAAATCTTTCAATTAGTCAAAAAATCGTACTTGTTGACAATGTTCTGAGAGTTTAAATCCTCAA
This sequence comes from Vannuccia rotundouncinata, assembly GCA_034780395.1. Lineage (NCBI taxonomy): Eukaryota > Metazoa > Platyhelminthes > Proseriata > Coelogynoporidae > Vannuccia > Vannuccia rotundouncinata. Next base: position 17,110 of record JAUZNC010059873.1, on the reverse strand, counting down.
AATAAATGATGTTTAGACAACTTTTAGAATGTAATTCCTAGTAAAAGATATGTATTACCCAACCAAAAGTAGAAGCACTAAAAACTGTAAGACTGGAATATTCTATAAATGATAACCTCCACTAAAGTAAAAATTACATATCTCTAATATCAAAGAAATTTACTGCATAGATGTTCAATGTACAATTACCCAATCAGGCAAAAATCATTTCCTAACCAGTTACAAACACCAATGTTCTTGACCAGTGTCAAAGTTGCAAGCACTGCAAAACAAGCCAATGGCCTTCTCTTCAACTGTGGAAAACATTGATGATGAATTTCCACGAATCTGTCTAAAGTTCTAAAGACACTGGTTATGAAGCCCCACTCTTAATACATGTTCTAATATTCTAATACTTATTCAATTAATCCTAACTGAATCAAACACAAATAACAAAAGCCCAGCATACCACAAGCAGGCTCAATTGCTTCAGCAATCTCTGGTAAGTGAATATGGTAACAAAAGGTCCTGAAAACATCCTAAAACTCGAAATATAAAATCAATTAAAATTATCCTTTTGAAAATCAATGGGAAAACGGCCAAATTGGCCATGATAGACAGCATATTAAATATTTAACTAAAGCATCCTGCACAATATGTAGATCTATAATGTTTTATGTAAAAAATTGCTCTATGATACAAGTTACTGAAATGAAATTTAAAATAAAAAATCAAACTGATTACAACTTATTCTGAACACTAACTAATAATTGAAGAATAATGAATATTATAAAATCTGACTTTTCAAGATGTTTTACTAAAAATTATTAATTGTCAAGACTTTGCAATGTGCTGGAATAGATTTTTGCTATTTCAATGCTTTTCCAGTTTTCAAAGACCTCTAAAAACCTGGTATAATAAGTATTACCATAATTTATCATAAGCTGACATGTATGTATTCAAATTCTGAATAATGCTATTGACAGAATATTATGTGATTGCAAAAAAAGATCAAAAAATTGTAATAATCATAGTCAATAGTATCTAATATTAAAATAAAGTGTTAAAGTATCTATTGATATCTACATGCATCAAACAAATAAAATTATTTATGCATATATGGATCGTATATATAACATTATATTCAATTGGTAGCTATATTAATCTAATTCACAACCTATATTCAACATTGATTGGTAACATTCTTTTAAAATTTTTCTTAATACAAAATTTAGATTGATTGCTTTATAAAAATATTTAATGATGTCTGGTGATATACAGCTGAGTACTTAGTTGTATAATTATGTAACTTCATTGGATCATAATATTAGCTATACAGCTGAGTACATAGTTTGCTTATTCTGTGGGATACAAGCAAGTACCTGGCTTAATCGCTCAATGTCTATAATATTGTGACTATTATTGACAAGTACCTACCTGTATTATAACTTAACTAATATTGATTAGACAATCTTAGTTAAACTTAGATTATAAATGTTTCTAGTATGAATTAGTTGAATTAAACAAGTATAAGATATTTAGGTATATGGCTGAGTACTTGCCTTATAACATCATATAGTTAGCACTCATATTCATTTGGTAAAGACATGTGGTCATGGAAGTTAGACAGAAATTTAAATCATACAAAAAACTTTTTAGCCATTTGCAATCATATTAAAAATATAATTCTGTACAGTTAATGAAAAGAAATTGTAAGACCATAGTCTCAGCCTGAAATGTATTAGAAAGCATATCAATAACCACATTCAATATTAATACTTGGTGTACTGTTGCCTGCATGGAGGTTTCACATTTCACATTTTATATTTCATATTCTTTTTTTCAATAGAATAGCATATTCTATGGGGTATAATTCCTGATTAAAAAATAATTTGAATTATATTTATAGGTATATATTTATATATGCTATATAGCAATAATTTCGTTGGTACACTTATTACAGGGTTGCCACTATCCCAAAATTAGAAATCAGGAAACTGGAATCAACCATGAGTAAACAAAATGGAATTTGCAAGAAGCAAAAAAAATTTTGATTATTTTTTTGGGTTTAGTATCATATAAGTAAATAGTGTATCAGATACCTTAAACTTGCTATTTTAATATGTAAAACTACTATATTATGTCTATGGTCACATTAAATAAAATAAAAGTATATGGTAACATAATAACAAATAAGTATAAAGTATATGTAAATAGTTTTTTAACATACAAATTGAATTGTAATAATATCTCATATGTGTTACATTTAATAGGACAAATATGTATTTAGATCTAACTTTAATTTATAAGTATAATAGATATAAGCATGTGTTACTTTTGTCATGTCAAAATTTTAAAAGTTAAAAATATATACCCAACTAGTTATAACTAAATATTAAGTTGAAATCTGAAAAATAATAGTAAGTAAAATTATTAATTTAATAAATATAATATTTTTTAATGTAAACACCCGTGACATGTCAGGGTAGCATTTTTATTAAATTTTTAGCAATTTTAAAATTTTATCCTAGAAGTCTCAAATCAGGACAAAATTGGGACAATTGGGATGAGTGGCAACCCTGATATTAATTTTAGAATACCAAAATAAATTACAAACATTGTTTTAAGGCCTTCATAGGGTTTAGATTTTGATATCAGTTTATTTTCCTTATTTATAAATGAAAGGTAAAATAATCTCCAGTCAGTCCATATTCTATTATTAAAAAGTATTTATATTAACAAAGTTATTATTAAATATAATCTATAGGTACAATTCACCAATACTAATTCTTCAAGCCACTTAATAATATAAACTCTAAAGAAAGTCTAATCTGCATATAAGACATGGTTAATAACATATTATTAAATAATTTCTTAATATAAGAAATGTTAATAATCTACATTTAACTAAGGAACTGAAATATAGGTATTTAATGCTGAGTAAATGCTATACTAAATCATAATAAAGTGGGCAGTCTATTCATTAAGAATATCTAATTAATATAAGTTCACTGGTAATAAAATATTAGTAATCTAAGTAGGTACTTGGCAATAATGGCAATATTAAATTTTCTGCACATTTAAATAATTTTTTAGACTTGATGCATAAATCACAAATTGAAGTGTCTATTGTGTATTGGTACATACATGTATCAAATCTACAAAATAATTGGTGCATATGTATTTATGGATCTGTGTACATACTAATAATATGTTGGGCAATTAATGCACATGTTAGCCAATAGCAGATACCTTACATTAAATTATAAGTATGTACCAATAATTTGTTATGATTCATGTATGTCCTAAATAACATCTCAAATATACTGAAAAAATGATTATTAAAGCAGTAGAGCACCTGACAGAACCATAGGAACATTTTGAAAATGGGTGCAACCTGTAAAAAAGGGCAATTTCAGGAACATTAGGAAACTTGAATTAACCTACTGAAAATTTAAAACAAACATATAATGTTATGCTTATCATAAAAATATCAATATGTATGCAGGTTCATTAAAATATATACACACATGTGTATTTTTACTTGGACAGATATAATTAACAAATATATAAGACATTTATAATTCTGTTAAAATTTTAAAATTATTTAAGTTTATAAAATCATTGATATTTACAACAACTTTGACATTTGTTCCAAACATGTCAAAGGCCTCCACTGCATTTATAGTCCTTAACTTTATTGTTATATTGTTGTCGTTTTCTTAGCCTTAGCATTATTATAAGCTTATATACTAGTTTAATTATATTGAGGGGGCACATTTATTGAGAGGCATGAGTGCACTATTCACCCCATTCGCCTCACTTCCTACAGCCCTGCCTAATAATCAGATTTTTTACTGGCTGAATATCAGGTGGTGTACAAACTGATTATTACCAATTTTTTTACAGTGTAGCAATTACTTTTTAATCATTTAATGTCTATTAAATACATCAATGAAATGTTTCTGAATTGATTGAGACTTTATATTTAAATATCTTTGACAACTTTTTAAAAACATTTTATTATACCAGCATCAACTAAAATTTAGAAATGAACAAAAAAGTATACTTTTAAATGAGTAATATATTTTGAATTGATATACTCTGTTATAATGATGTATGTATATATTAAATATAAATTTATTATATGTTATCTTCATTAAAAAAATAGTACAAATGTGGATACCTTTGGAAAATTGAATTAAATAGAAAATATTCTTAGCATTTTATTAGATCGCATAAATTAAAGTTAAGTCGACATTTGTAAATAAAAATATTAAAATAAATAGTTTTATTGCAGTATAACATTTATTTATTCACGATATAAAAACGGAATTAAAAAACGTACAACAATAAATCAAATAACCTACTGATTGCGTAATATAAAACTCAATTTCTATATTTCATTCGTTTCTCCTACTTTAGAATGTGTTTTTTTCAGTATTTTATTTTGCTTTTATGTTTTTTATATTTACAAATATTTTTAATTAGTACATAATTCATTATATGATTCCATAAAATATTAGGTCTATCCGAATAATTGGATTATGGTTTTCAATCCCAATTAATTATTTTTAATGAAATTGCTGAATTGATAGTAGGTATGTACATAAGAACAATATGACTGTGAGAATCATATATAGTACATTTATATATGTACATATATTATATCATTCAATTATGACTTAAATATTATTTATCTAGACCGGCAAACTGACCAATATTTAATAGTAATAAACGTCCGCGGAGAAAAATATTTATATAGATAATCAATGCCAAATTGATGGGCGGAAGTTCAAAATTAACTCTAAGACCAATGAAATTTATAAATTAATCGATTGATATTTATCGATTTATAAATTTATAAATTAATCGATTGATATTTATCGAAAACCCTCTTTAAAACGAAACTAATACCGTATATAATTGAAATGGGCTCTGAACGTTTCTCTGAACGTAATAAAACTGCTATATTTGTTATTGTTTTATACATTTTTTTTATACATCTATAATTTCAATTTTTACGTTTTTATGCATTGACTTATATATTATTTATCTAGACCGGCAAACTGACCAAAAAAAAACTCCAGAGCGTATTTCAATTATATACGGTGTAAGTTTCGTTTTAAAGAGGGTTTTCAATCAACATTAATCGACTAATTTATAAATTTCATTAATTTTAGAGTTAATGTTGAACTTCCGCCCATCAATTTGGAATTGATTATCGATATAGATATATTCCTCCGCATTGATTTTATGAAAACAGAATATTATAAAATTCACGTTTGGTATTATAATTATAAAGAACAATGAATAAAATTAAATTCATCAAATGAATTTTGCTCAATATTACACTATTTATTGGCTGTATGTGTGAACGTCCACATATTTTGTATAATTTTGAATTGAACTTTAAAGGTGAAGGTGTTTTCCGTCACCTAGGGATTCCCGAAACTATCAACGTCACAAATATTTTGAAATTTTCAACGAATAGAAATTTTTAAAATAAAACTTCTGTGACGAGGGAGGGAGGATGGGTTGATGAAAATGTGACGTCATATTTTCGTCAGATTTTTGCAAATTGTACAAGCGTAATTTGTTTGTATGTTTCATTTAATAGTCTAATAATCTCCGTTTCTTAATTTTAAATGTTCGTTAGATTTTTGTATAATTGTAGGCTACAAACGTAATTTGTTTTAATATTTCACTTGGGAAATTTCTGTACACCAATGAAGAACAAGTAAAACCCATTTTGATTAATACTGTCGACGGTGGCTCGGATGAAAATCCGATGTATGCACCGACTACAGACAATACGATTCTAGCTATTTTCCATTTCACAATTATGATGCTTTGTTTTTGGCTACGAATGCTCCAGGGAGATCAGCCTTCAATCGAATAGAAAGATTAGGCGGGACTGGTTTTGCCACACAAATATTTTGGATCCCACTTGGATTCTCAAGGTAAAACGATCATTCAGCTTTAGAGCTCAAAAACTTTGAAAAAGCAGGAATGACTCTTGATGAAGTGTGGTTGACTCGCACCCAACGATTGCAGAATTTGTTGACCTAAATTGGACAACGATAAAGAGGATAAAGATATTGAAGATGATAAATCTGGAGATGAGAATGTTGCTGAGAATATGACAACTATACAAAGATGAAAAGGTCATCAAAGGTGAGGAATAGAAACTGAACCATATAAGAGAATATCAATATTTTTTTACAAATTGTTAAGTGTAGAAAGGAACACTGTTGTGGAATAAGACGAAGTTCCTTGTTCTCCTTATTGGAGGAAGGGTTTTTCTCATCTCCCATTGCTGTAAAATCAAGACAAGAGTGGTTTTTTTGACCCTGAATCTGGAATGTATCTATTACTTTTCTCAAATTTCCAGAAAGTGATTCCAGATAAAATAATAAACAAATTTTTGAAAAAAAGTGTCATAGGACATTTCATGTCCTAAATTACAAAACAAACAGATGTCTTGAGTGTGTGTATGTGGGGGTTATTATGCCCCCTTGCGTTCTCTAAGTCTCATAGCAAAAGTAGAAAGAGAACTATCGAAGGAGAAAGTTGCAATTCTTGCAAGAAAGGTGCAACCAAAACGAATCATGGCAGTTAGACAGCGAGAAATGATGTGTGTGATGGTTTCAAATGAATCTGCGGATGAAGAGTATGAATGGCACAATGCTGAAGACGTTGAAAGCAAAGAATTGGGGGTGCCGAAAAAGAAAAGCATTCAAATTTAATTTGGAACCCCAATAACAGAAATCAAAAATAGACAAACAGTTTGGGAAGATGCTGCTTAATTAAACTTTTGTACAAAAATCATTGATCAAACCTTTTGTATGTTATAGTATGTTTATTGTTAATTATTTTATTTAAAATGGGTATTTGGTACCTTCATTGTTTTGAATACGTTTTCTTCCTATTATAGATTTTCAATTTTTGAAAAATACATCCGTATTACACCAACTTCTCGTGGATTTTCATTGAGTCAAGGATGCCATTTTAATATTTAAAGGTCAACATTTATTTTACATATACCAATCTGAGTGAACTTCTTTTCTTTATTTCTACTTTCTTCAAATATCAAACGTATTTTTCACTGCTTCACGAATGAAGTGATTTATTATACTATGTATAGGGGCCATACTATGAGGGTGGCTGACTGTGACCTAATATTTTCTGCCAAATTTGTTAACATCTGTAAATAAGAATGAAGTCTATTTATTTAATAGCGTGTATTGAGACAGCGATCGCTATAATGAGATTAATTTGATGATTTAATTGTCATGAAAACTATTTAAAACTGATCTAGTCGAGTTATTTTAAAACTGATTAATTTAAAAATTTAATTTATATGTTGAATAGGAATTTTATGTCAATCATTGGATAAGTTTTCAGATTTATCATTGCTATAGTTAAAATATATTGATAGTATTTTTAGGATCAAGTATTTGCATTATAGCATGTTTAGGTACTATTTTTTATAATTAAAGCATAACAAACGCAATACTATTATGAATGATTTAAAAACTAATCTTTTAAAGGATAATTAAAAAATCTTTTATACAAATTAAATTGCAGAACAAGTAGATGTCAATAAAAATAAACAATTAATAAAAAATCAATTTAATGAGTAGTAGGGTTAAGTCGATTCTGCAACCATATTGGATTTAAAACATTGGAAGTTGAAGGGGGGCAGAATAGAGTGAGGGTTGACCAATTAATTAATTTTTTTGGAGGGGGGCAGGTGTCCATATTGAAGGTCTTTACAAGGTCATACATTTTTTGAATCACAGATCAATAACGAACTCAATAAAGAAATTGTAAGACCAACATATAAAAACGTTACTACAGCATGGTTGAAACTCTTTTAAAATAATCTGGTAACTCAATTCCAATTTCGATAGGAAAAATATCATTTAGTTCTCAGAGCATCCTATTTATACAAAGGATCACACGGCAGAACTGCTTTTAAAAACAGCATAATTTTTAAATTAGCGCAAATTCGATTCATGGAGTGTAAACTAGTTCAAGGCGCCAACGATGTTTCATTGTTTGAATTTGAAATGTAGCCTCACAATCAAAGAAGCAGAAAGTGTCAATGTGACATAAATTTATTAAATAAATTGTGTTTTTATCCAATTATATATTTTTAATTTAATTTCAGTAATTTAGAAAACTACACAGAACATCATTGTTTATGTGAATGTGGAAAATTAATTCCAGTACATAATCATATTTGTGAAAAATTATTCTGTCCATTTTGGATTAATGATTTACATTTATTTATTTACTATTGTTACTTTTTTTCTCTTGACAGAACGATTTCTGAATGATGTTATTTATTGTTAAGCCAATGAAATATAATTATTGTTATTTTTAATATGATTGATAAAAAATTATTGTAATAATTACCAATATAATTTTGATATTATTCATAAAATAAAATAAAATAAAATAATTATTATTATATTAATGTTGTATTGTTGTTGTTCATTTTATTTTTTATTTATATTTTTTAAGACAAAAATTTAAATGAATGGATTTTTAGATTATAATATAATTAATATAAATAATTATTAAAGCATAATTATTTAAACCATTTTTTGGATTATTTGAACGTATTACAATACATTTATAAATAATAATAAAAATGAGAATTGAACACCTTAATGCTCTGACCAAATGAACTAACTAATAGAGTGACATTAATTTTATCATAACTAAATTGAAAAATGGGGATTATAATTCATTTCGCTTATTATTAATAATATAGATATGATAAAATTATTAGTTCAATGCTCCAAGTAGATTAACCATATATATATTTCATATTAAACATTAAACTAACAAAAAAGTCAGTATTGCTAATTTAAATTTAATTTATGATATATACAACCTGATACAAATCAGAAAACAATGGAATAAAAAAAAGTTTTTATTTTCCTAGTATGGAGTTTGAAATCGATAAGGAATGTTAACTTTTAACCACTTCACTACAGTAGGTAACTTTACCCATTACTACTAATAGCAGTCATAGTATTACTTTTTTATATTCTATTACGAAGACAATACCCTATTTAAATGAAAAAGTTATTATCTAAAATTACATAACATGCTCACACAATAGTTGCAAAGTTTATTTCAAAGTGTTTTAAAATAATACTATATCTTTAGCAACCGTGAATAAAAGAAACATTTGTAAAGAGAAATACGTATCGTCATTAAAGATATAATTGAAATAATAAAAGTGGTAATTTGAAATACGAGTTAAAAATACAATATTTAATTAAAAAAATCAATGACCACAGCTTTGTTAAATATTAGTCATTTAAAAAGTCCAAAAACTGAACGGAAAAGAAGATTGTATTTACATTTTCAATTAACTTCACATCTATAAAAAGAAGAACAACTATTTCTGCTCTAGTGATACATTTTTTAAATAAGTTGTACACTAATGTCATCAAAATATCATGTTTTCTTGTTACTTGCTCGCCGTAACAACTTAGAATGCTGGATGCTTAAAACTTGAGCTGGATTACAACACTTCCTGTAATCCAAATCTTTCTACTCTATTATATTATTAATAATTATTCTGTTAATATGTATTAGTCAGGTAGCTCAGTGATATGAGCGTCCAACTATAAATATATAGGTCGTGGGCTCAAATCTCATCTTGACTATATATTTTGGTAATTATTTCTTATGCATTTTCATGTATCCAAAACTATTGTGTTGGACGATTATAGACTATCTGTTAAACACTATAGGAGTAGGGACAATTTTGTATATTGACTATATCTTTATTAAAATGTACTATTCCTTATGGATATAGGTACACGATTGCCTGATGACGTACTTAAACTATCGTAAAGTTTAGACTCGCTACTTCGCCAGTATTTCGTGCTGTCCGATATAGATCTCGTTGAGACGTAGTAGAAACTGATACTTCCCCGCAACCATTCGTTGATCTGCATAGAATTTCCGGTCCAATCGAATTCTGTAGCATTGCGTCCCAGCTTTTCCCAGAAAATGTCAGCATTTTGCCGAATAGTTGCCCACAATCATGACTTCCCAGGAAAATATCTCTCAGAGGTTTGGATAGCTTCAACAATGCTTGTTTTTCCACCACTTCAATGTTAGAGGCGAGATGATCCCGCGTTTCGTCAACACATGTTTCCAAAGTCTGAGGATAGTCGAGGACTTTATCTTGACTGGACCTTTGGGATTTGTGAAGATGGTACTCATGAACAGCAGAGTTGAGCCTGTAAAGGATTCAACCTCAATAAAATGGAGTGATTTCTACTGAGACAGGACACGCGGTGAGGGCCTACCTTGTCGCCTCAATAATAAAATCTGATGAAAAGCCATGATGAGAGTGAAGCGTAAACCGACCGGGAGACAATCATCAGTCAGCTCGCAATAACTGAACATGAAAACAACAACCACACTTCCTTGTATATCATGATATCAGGGGAGGGGAGGAGAGGGGGAAAGGTGGGAGGGAGGAGGAGAGGGGGGAGTTGGTCTTTGTTCGAAAAAGGATACTTTGTTCGGTCCAGAGGTCGTCCTTCCAAACTAATTATATATATAAATTAACTCAGTTATGCCATGTACTATGTTTATTTTGTATAACAGCTGTTGTCAAAACTTCTCTTAGATACAACTATTTTTAATATCTATTATAATTATGGATGTTTATATTTATAGAATTTTCAGGGGAAACTCACAAAACCAACAGTCGTTCCAAACAAGAATTTTTCCACAAAACACAAGCCAAGAAATATGTGTCTTCATCACCCATTGTGTGTAAATCATTATTTACCTATACTTGATTGCAATATTTAAAAGGATTTAAAAATGATTATTGACAATGTAATGACTTTTAAATAACCTGAATAATTATAAAATTTATATTTAACAACATACATAAATATAAAATCAAAAGAATGAAAACAAAAACTCAAAACCAGTGAAAATAGGGTAATTGCAAGCACGATCAAGCAATATTTTTAGATAAATAATGCTACTAATTTTCAACTCACCTAAAATGAAAGTGTTACGAGTAACCGAAACTAAAACTATAACAATCCGCAACATTTAATTGTTAACCTACTTAAGAGGTGTATGCAAATTTGACTGGAACAATTTATATTAAAATAGTCGAAAATTTTATCACCTATCTCCGGGTTATTATAACATATCTTCGTTGATTTAGCTAGAATCTATTTTTGTTTGGCTAAATTTTCGTGATAATAAATTTGATGATATATCGTGCTCGATTTTCAGAAATGTGATTGATATATTTTCATTATTTAATATGATTTAAGAAGTATATAATCATTATTTTATGAATTATATATATACCTATGGTCAGAATAAAAGAAAACTTAATATTTCATGAATACTATTTATATTACCTACCTATACCAAATATATTGTATATTACTATAAGTTATTACATTAAAATATAGGATTTATAATAGCTATAAAATAATACGAAATAATATTATTAATATATGATTAAAATATAAATGCAATAACTTAATATCTATTTTGTTTATTTATAATATAACTTGAATAATATAAATATTTTTGACATTTTAGAGTTAGTCATCTTAATATATTTCATTTTTATGAATTAATGTCAAAAATTGTCTGTATTAAAATAGAATACACATTCCTTAATTAATGAGCTTATTCTATAGACATTTCTTTATGATGAATATGTCGCCATTTCAATTGTTTTACTGCATCAATTAAATAATTATAGTTACTATGATTAGTTTATGGCTGCATGACCTTAATAAATAATAAAAAGAAAATAATAAATATTAACTTACAAAATAGGATTATATTTTAGTTTATTTATAAATTAAAATTAAAAAAATTCTTTTAAACAATTGCATAATGAATATTGCTTTTAGGTTTAGAGAGATATGACTGTAACAAGTGCCCTATTAACAGTATGATTGATCACGGCACCAAGCCCACTGACCACTTCCATGAACAAAAACTTTTGTAAAAGAACACCAACCCTGATAATGTTTTGCATACTTATCAGTGCACCCATTAATTTCTTTGGGTTCGTTAATAATCTTCCAATGTTCTACGCATCGCGTAACTACAAACAAACATTAGATACATATTATTAACATGTATAAAAAATTAACGATAGGTAACATTTTTTGACTTGTATAAACATTATAGTAAGTTATTTATGAATAAATGCAGGATTATCAAATATTTTTAAACTATCAACAACATCAACTTCCAAATATTAGAAATATACAAACGTTAAAATAAGTGATGAAATCAAATAATAACTGTTTACTATAATACTTTTCATTATATATCGATTATCTGAAGCATTGGGTCAACTGAGCTTTACATACATTTATATGAGTTCAATATAATTCCAGATTACAAAATATCTTTTCCAAAATATTACGAACAAAAAACGCAACAATAAAAATTCATTGACATTGATTGTATACCGATGAGATTGATACTAACGCCTTATTATATATGAGCTTTTCAAGGAACTTCGATGTTATCCTGATGTCGATATTCACAACGAATAACTTGACAAATATCCACAGACATTTAATTAAAACGATCAAAATGGAGTTGTTAATGATCTGGACAAATTAATATCATCACAAAACTAAATTTTCATAACTACTTTGGATATTTTTGAACGCTATGATTGATCAATGAAACAAATTAAAACAAATTATTAAAATATTTATTCAAAAATTGTAGTAATTTAATCTATTCAAACGAATATTCTAGCTTTTATAATTAATCATAAGAATTATATAAATTACATAATCCTTTTCAATACAAATCATAACATATCAAAATTGATGATAACATCGTAACAAAATATAAAAATGGTAACTTAAAATAAATAATTTTTGTTATTGAAAATAAATAATTTTTGTTATTGAAAATGAATAATTTTTGTTATTGAAAATAAATAATTTTAATGTTACAATTTACCTGGACACACATAAAGCGGAACATTGCATGGTGACGTATTGTTCACTGAATGTATACAAATAAATATGTTTTTATGAGCATATTCCTTATATTGGATTAATAACAATTAGATACAACGTTGAATATTTGCTCGCTTAAATTTAGTTTTTAATGTAAAAATAAATAATTTATGTTATTAGAAAATGTCATTTTAAATTTGTCACTTTTTATTAAAAAAAATTATTGTTTTATAATTTAATATATTTTCATTTATTCATGAAGAAACACTTAAATAACAAATATAAATTGTATACCTTAAAAATATACAAAGATATCTTTTACAATTGTTTTACAGAAAACTGGAAATTATCAGATAAATTTGATTTAAAATGGAAATTTTTAGATTTGAGATTTTAAAATAAACAAATAAATTACTTAGTTATAAATATATATTTAAATTACTGAATACAACACATAGAAACATTACAACTATGTTGAAAATATGTTAATTTCTTACTTAAGATCAAGATAAACACGAGCGATGTCCACATCAGAATTATTTTCTCCATTTTAAGTTAAATTGTGGTTTGATATCAGAAATCTGTATAATAATTATTATACTGACATACAATTTATATATCAATTTAAAATACTTCCCAGATTTAAAATTCAAAAAATATGTTATTTATGGCACACTGCAAATATAGAATAATTTTTCTCAAAATTTTTACAATTATTTTTATAAATATGCAAATTATCTAAGAAAAATCAATATTTTTTTATAAAGAAAAATATCATTAAATTCTATATTTTGAACGAACCATATAAGTGTAATCCTTAGTCAAAATATCTGTATAATAATTAATCAATTCAGAAAATTAAATTACACAGGTATGTGTGGATTGATAAAGTTGTATAAAAATTAAATATAAAATGTATTCCTTACGTATAAAAAAAATAATGGGTGGGTGGTCTAGAAATAACTAGGTGAGGTGCAAGAGCTTTGTTGACAAGAAAAAAATATAAACATTTTTATGTCAGCCACAAATTCATCTAATTAAAAATTTGAAACATCTCAAAGTTCCACCACCTCCATTATAAATCAAGTAATGCAATTATTTTGGGAAACCAATATTGGAGGCAGATTGAATGGACCCAAGAAATGACAATACCTTCGGTTCACCTCACAAATTTTATTAATTGATGTTATACATTAGAGTTACCTAGAAATATTCAATTAAGTGTAAGTTTATATTTTATTGATATTTGTTATTAAAAAAAACTTCATTGTTTTTCAATGAGGTATTTGTAAATGATAACAATGAATGGGATTGACGCAGAAAAAAAAAAAATTCTACTAAAATATGATACATGCAACACATCGTAAACAGTATCAAATTACATTCAAATCCAGGTTTACCATTCAAACAAAAATACATGATCAGTGGCTTCCTTTACTCAATTTACAGTTTAAAATTAAGAACAACAAACATAGCTCAAACTTTAAACCACCCATTCTGGTATTAACCTTTATTATGAATCCGCAACCCAAATCACTTATAAACAAACTTCAGACAATTCAGTTTACATTCATCAGAATTTATCTTGACATTTTAGCATAAAAACAACACATTATACTCCATCTCTTTCTCATTTAACATTTCAAAACTAATTTTAATATCCATAAGCCACATATAAACAAAATCTATCCTCCAATCTCGAACTCCATACGTTGATTCACAGACATTTCTCAACATTGGCCAATTAATCTCGATCAAAATTACTTTAATTAGAATCAAACATCGCAAAACAGCTTGGACCCGGGGCTCAAACCTCTGCAACAAAAAATATTCCTCAACAACTGCGAGATGCCTTACTGCCTCCAAATATGAAGCTGGGACCAACATTCAAGATAGAGGATTCTTCGATGTTCAATTTTTCAATGAATAAGGAGAGCAAAGGATTGAATGAATAGGACAGCATGGCGATGGCGGAATTCCACCCAGTTTGATTCTTTACGTAGGTTAATTTCATCATCGCGTGATGCCTGTAACATTCAATATCCTATCAGCATCCAATACCATTACGTTTACAGAGCCCTCTTCTTCGTTACCTGCATCACATTTCCAAATTTGATGAATTATGAAGCACCTACTCCAATCAAGATGAAACGTTAAAATGCAATGACTCATAATAAAAATTCGCCAATTTATTTTAATGAAAATTCTTATTCATTTTTATTTATTGGAATAATATATTTTGTATATTATTATTTTGTAAACATACTTTATGCCACGCTTATATAATAAATACGTGAGCAAACAATTTCTTAAATAGGGTTCTACTATATAGTGAGCAAAAATATTTCCTTTTAATGTTTTTTGCTCACTACAATTAACAATTTAAATTCATTGATTGCTGCAGCGTAGAATAAACGTATGCTAACAGCCACAAACTTTTTTATAAAATTAATGCAAAGTTAAAATTTGAATTTCATAGTCATAACGACTGATTCAAAACTTAACACTTAATTTATCATATAAAATTAAACTTAATATGAAAGCGAACATATGAAAAACTACTTCATGTTTTTTGTTTATGTATAAATTTAATACATTTGAAATTGGTTTTCGGAATTCTTTGGCTCACTCATTTATAATATAAACGTAGCATAAAACGTTTAAGCGCACTCGAATGGACTTCATTGCTCATTTAAATTTAAATTAAATATAAACAAAAAAAAATTATGTTTTAAATTTTTACTTTAGCAAAAAAAAATTGCGTGAGCAAAAACAAGTCAATTCTCGTGGCATAATATACTAATATCTACCAGTACTGTGCTTTTAATCAAGATAGTACTATATTGCATATGGAGATTCCGATTTGGCTATTATGCACTTAATTAAAAGTACCGTTCATTTTTAATTTAAATGAAATTGCTACTTTTATATTAATTTGTGATATTTTAAAATAAATGCATTATAGCGATTTCAACAAAGAGCGTTTAATAGTCAATTAAGAATAGCAAGAATATTGAAAGTATTTTCAGGAAATCAAACCTTATATGTTGAATCGTTACCACCATCCATTTTATGACAATTTGTCTGCTCGTTTATAATTTTGACCACTATTTATTCATAAATAGTAAATAATAAAAATAAAATGAATATGGCATTAAAGGCATCTACAGTATACAAATTAATTGCCCTGTATTGTCTTATTTCATGTTTATTTGATACACACTAATTATAATTTATGTCAATTTCAAATATATAATCATTAAATATTGAGAAATGCTCTGTTAAATGCTTGCGTAATTAATGCCAATTAAACCTTGTTTGCCATGATAAATCAATTTCCAAATTAACCCAGAAAGATAACTGTTCTGATTATGTCGAACAAAGTGAAGTTGAAAGTTTTAAATGCTTTATGAAACGAAATTATAAATTAAAATTTTTGAAAATCGTTTCGTAATGTCTCCATTTATCTTAAAAGCAAGCAAATTGTGGACTGTATTTGCTAACTCTAGAGTTTGAGACAGTAAATGTTTAAATGAGAGGAGGTATATTATATTAAATTCATTTTCTGAAACCATCTATGTTAGACAAAAAAAAAATGAAATGCAAACATTTCTTATCACCGCATTATTTATTATAATACAACTTTAAATCAATTAGTTTACCATGGTCTGTCTTCCAAATAAAAAAAATATTGTTTCATAGGTAAATTATTTATTAATAGAATTAAATTATCGTTTATGTATTGTTAAATAAAATATACTTAAGTTTAAAAGAAAATTGGATTACATACTGTATATATTACATTAATAACATATATACGAATATCTGTAAATAAATTACAAATAAAGATTTTATATTTCCGACACTGAAACATAAAATATATATAATATAGATATATAAATAAATATTTAAATAGTAAGTGGATAGATCTAATATAGCACCAAAACAATGATTTTCAACAATGACACACAGTTTTTTATTTGAATTCAAATAATTATTATTATTGATAAGACGTAAAATGTTTAGATCTCAAAATGCGCGCATAGATATACCCGTTAAATAAAAATATAATTTTACTGAAATGTATTTATTTACAAATTTATTAACAGAATTTTAAT
>JAUZNC010059862.1:17359-33673 GCA_034780395.1 Vannuccia rotundouncinata | reverse complement strand
ATTCAACATTGATCAATGATCACAGAAGAGCATGTCAAAGTCTATTCAACATTGATCAATGATCACAGAAGAGCATGGTAAAGTCTATTCAACATACATTTCTGTCGGAATCCTCCACCTCCATCTCATTATCGGAGTCTTCCTCCATCGCTAAATGCATCGGCCGAACACTTGCCGGCGACGTAATGGGTAGGTAGCTAAGCAAGAGCGCCAACGATGTGACCAGTGCACACGCCTCCGCGCTGTCCAGACTGTCCACCGTGGTCAGGGGCAGCAGCCAATAGGCGAGGAGATGCAGAAGGCCGAGGCTGGGCCGAACGGTGAGGCAAAAGGTGATGTTCGATTCCGGTTGTATGAGGCTGGTGACCAGTATGGACAGGGGAAGTGTTGAGGCCAGGGCACCACTGATCACCTTGAGAACTTTGGAGGTGACGCTGTAGTTGAAGAATGGGTCGGGAGTGTAGATGGAATTGAGGCAGACGACGACCAGCTGCCGAAGGTCGTTAGCCTTTATTTGCCCACGATTAAAGAGGAACGGCGCCATGAAGATATTGACCAGAGAGCTGACCTTCTGGTGCTGGGTGTGCCTGGCATGGTTGTAGTTCACAAGGTCGGGCTCCATCGTCTGCCGGTCTATGAAGCCGGCCAGGGACCTAAAGTAGCCCTTTTTGGTGACGAAGAAGACGATGAGAGCCATGTTCTCGGCAGTGGCGGGCCGGGTGTTCAGCACGATGGTTTCCAGCGCGCGCAATGGCATCGCGAAAAGTGAGGAGCTGGCGTTTTTCTCGAGGGACTCCAGATATCTGACGATGATGTGCATTTGAAGTTGTAAGAAGTTGAACACACTTACAATCAATACAAACTGTAAACTCACTGGATTATGTTCACGAGAAACCTGCCCAGAATGTAGATACAATCTCCACTGGAACTATCTTCCATCCAGCTGTCGAACACCTGTTTGAGGTTGGTTGACACAGAAAGGTTGCAGCAGGCCATCTGAGAGGTCAAAGATTGATTAAATAATAGAATCACTATTCAAGTGTGCAACTGCAAAATAGTTTATTATGTGTCTGTAACTCGAGAACTATATTTGAGCAATAATAACGAAACCAGCACTGTATAAATGCCCCACATACTCCAATATTGTGTTAACATATTAAGTTAATCAGACAACGAATTAAAAAGTTGTCGCCCTTCTAATTGTGCTGCTTTCAAAGAATTCTTCTTCTTTTTCCACAACCCAGATAAGTACTCGAAAGCATTGCTAGTACTTAGAATCGTGAAAGTTTCAAACAATAAGACTAACAGTAACGAAACTTAAAAAATGAGGAAAAGCAGAACAAATTATTTTTGTGTTTAAGAGGTTTAAGGAAACACTTTTAAAATTTACAAACTGTTAATTTTGATTTCCACGGAATGTGACTTCAAATGAAAAAAGTAAGGACGATTTAAAATTATTATAATATCAATTATCCATACAAGAATTGGTTTCGACATTTAAATTATTTTAATCTACCAAAATTGTATTGCCATTCAGTGCTCAATCTAACAGATCGATCCATTTCATCAATAGCTATGCAGTATTTTGGATGGATATTTAAACCGACGGTAGCTAGTAGGTTGTTAGCTCAATGCTTAAGAACTTGAGGGCAACCTACCTAGGTATTATAAAAGAAGCACAAATTAGGCATTTTTGTCATAGTCATCATAAAAAAACTGTTTGAGGTGTTGACAGAATTTTATATGTGTTGGATAGCGCCGTTGATATCTTTTATAGATCTTTAGTTATAGACTGTAAACACTCGTCATTTTTTATAATTCTTCTTCTTCAGACCCGATAACTACCCCAAAACTTCAACCGATTTTGATAATTTTTCAATATACATTAGAAATGGGCTCAATTTGAACAAAATAAAAATGTAAATTTGTTTATCTTTTGATCTAAAATTGTGGTAAAACGATAATTTGTTAACTTCAATCATAAAGTAATCTAAAATTGGAGGCATTTCTACATTTCTATGCACGGTGACCTATTAATAGATTTAGAGAGAGTACAAAGTACACAGTTATAAAGAACATCTTTGCCAGTTTACTGCTCATTGTCATAAAAATCGATCGATTTTCTATGATATTCGCGACAGAAAATGTGGCTAGATAGTGGTGCTATATCGGGTGTTTATTTCGATTTGTAAAAGCTAACACAATTTGTGGTAAGAGCTAACACGATTTGGCTATTTTGGCTTTAAAAATATTATATAGAAGTGTACTTCCTATACATTAAAAATAAATTTGAACACAGAATACTTGCCGCCTGTATTTAATGAAATAAAGAAGGGTTTATAATGTAATGATGAAAACATGGCTGTCCCAAAAGACAATGCTTACCAGACGATCTTTGTCCAATTTAGGGTCAAAAAAATTGTTGAAGCAGCGCAGAAGAGATGTGAAAGCATCTTTCTGACTCTGGGTAACATTGTCCCCGGGGGGTGAACGATGATTTGGCAACTGTGACGATAGAATTTCGTCAAACTGATCCCTAGTGTAGCGTTTCTGAAGTTTGAAGAAATATATTGTGTTCTACAGATATCTTATATGCAGGTAGACTTCAAATTTAAAAGTAACAATTTTAGAGCAAAATAACTATTATACACATTTTATATCGGTTCATATTCATGCAAACAGATACGAACCCCAGCTCATACATGCGCCCTAACTGTGATTTCTGTAACATACCTTCTTGCTGAAAATCAAAATAGTTTGATTAAAAAATTGGCTACCATTCTTCAAGGTTTCGTTCCAACAAACACCTTTATTGTTATTATTGTTATAAACTTTCACACACGCAATACTGTTCATAATCCCAACATAATACATGATTTAAATATCAACATCATAAATAAGAAAGCACAGAAACTTACCCGAGCCATTCGAGTTAGACTTCCGCGCACAAAAGATTGAAGGCAAGTTGCAGCTTCATTTTGAAGTCGGTTTTGCTATTTGAAAGAAAAACATAATTGAACCTTAATCAGCTAATCGAGTATGACTCAACAAGACAACACATCGAATAAACATCTTATAATTAACTTCTTTAAATTTCTTTTTGTTTAACGTTATAAATAGTGAAATTTGTGACACATGTCTGCTATGTACAACGTAGATAATCGCAACCAGGAAACTATTATATTTCTTAACAATTAAACGAGTGAAGTAATGTACTCAAAACACAATCACAAATTGATAGTTTGAACAATTTATAAATAAATTGACGACTATAATGCTTACCTCTCGCTTTTTGCGTTCCTCACGATTGCGTTGAACCAACGATGAAGAGTTTTCCTAAAAAAGAGGATATATCCATGGACGAATAGCAAAATACAAGAATCCCAATATACTTTAAAACAACATAAGGTATAAGTAAATCCTTAATAACCGGTAAGAGAGTGTCCTACAAATAAAACCGAATTGGTAAAACTGAGCGTATTATACAAAAAATAATACAATCAATATTGAGCATGTGGAGCGAAGGAACAATATGCTCTAAAATCAATAAAACAAAAAACTAAAGTGAGACAAAAAATGCATTAAATGTAGACAAAATTACAATTGTGGCAACACCAGATGTTTTTAGAGTAAAACATATCGACTACTTTAAATAGTACAGGAAAACAGAGTTTAAAATGAAAGAGATTCAACGAGTGTACGAAGATCGTATAATATATAACCTAGCTTATTTTTGGAAACCAAATAAAAATAAATTTTGATATATTGCTACATTAATAACTGTCCATTCAATAAATTCTGTTCATGAGTATTGTAGTTTTATACAGTTATATTAATTTAATAAATATCATAAATATAAAAAAATAATTTGTAGAAAAATAAATTAGATCTAAAAATTATTTAATGAAACTGTACAAAACGCTTCACATTGCATAAATTTGTAAAAAAAAACTGTCTTGTAAGTTTAATATAAATATTGCGCTAAATTGAGGTTTATTAAGTTAATATTTAATTGTGGTATAAATATTCATACATTTAAATATTAAACCTCAAAATAATTTCAACAATTGATAATTACATAATTTACACACTTGAATAATAGTCTTCTTTTAATAAATTCTTATACAGATGATCTGCTGTAACCTATGATTTGTTTTTATTGTATTTTTGAACCAGTAGCCGTATGCACGCAAAATAAGATTAGTTTTGAGGTACATGAGACAATAAGTTAAATGTATAACAATAATGATTTACAAAAGGGAAACCAATGTGGAAGACACCCACACTGATTTTGAATTTTCTTTATTTGAAAAGTTTAATAAAATAGAAACAAATAGTCATATTTTAGATAAAATATAAATATATTCACACATTAATTAAGATAATATGTGCAGATTTATTTCTCTTATAAATGTACATTTATTATTTAGATAATTTATCAAAATTTGTATATTTATTAACCTTCTAACTACTGACAGGTCGTTGCATACAGAACAGTATCATTCTAAAAAGGTCACATCATAAACCTTTAAATCTAGCATAAGTATAGATGTTGATTATGGTATAGAGTTATAATAGGTTTTCACTTTAGTTTTTATGCATAAACTAAGATACAGTCTAATTACCTGATCCAATTGTGCTAATGACTGATAAGTGGAGCTTTCCTTGAACATTATATGTCATAATTAGTCAATATTATTCATTATATTATTCATTATTAGTCATTATTTATTTTATTATTATATTGATGTTGTGCATTTAGAGAAAATTTGTTTTTGTAACTGATTTAATATTCAATTAAACAATACTAATATTTTAAAGTCATTATTATTCATATTATTATTATAAATTTATATATATTATATCTTGGGCATTATTATTTAACATTATAGAGCATTTTCTAACGTTTTCTGAGTTTGAATAAATGCGGAATTTGACATTGGTCGAAAACGACGTAGTCAGTAATTAATTATACAAAAAAGCTTGGTAGTTAGAAGGTTAATATGTGTATGTTATACAGTGTGTCCCAAAATATATGCATAATAGGCAAATATGGAGAATTTAGCAATGAATACATATCTATTCTAATATTAGTTTTGGAGATTCCAAAATGTAATAATGACTATTATTTATGTCTGATAATGTTAATTTGCAAATTGAAATGATTTTTTCTGATAGTAAATCCACATTGGATATCAAACACCAATGACCAAAGTTGTGAACATAAATGGGTGTGGGCTGCCATTTTTGAAAATCGTGTGATTGGACATTTTTTTTCTTCCTTAATCATTTTATCAAATTTCTAATCATGTATCAAGATAAATTTTGAATGATCGCCATTTTGAATCCATAAAGGGACTGTAGTTTCAACTGGATGGGCTCCCCCTCTCTTTGGTTTATATGTTGGAAGAATCCTAGATTTTATTTTTACATAATCAATGAATAGGCTACACCAAGGTACCATTAAGTTGCCTGTCAGGTTCCCTGATTTGTCTTCACTTGATTATTTTATGTGGGATGGTTGAAGCACTGAGCAGAGATGAAACATTTCCATTCTTTTCATTTGTCATGTAAATATTATACAAAATTGATTCTAAATGAACAAATAAAAAAATGATTTTGGGACACCTTGTGTATTACATAATATTAATGTTACTATTATGTATTTATTATAATTGAAAATCTATTTTTTTAATTTGATTATTATAATCTTAAATTAAATGTAAATACATGGAATTATGTCTAGCTGTACATGCATTATATATACAGGGGTGGGCATAAGTCGCTTTACCCGAATATATGGAAAAATAGAACCAATGTTAATTAAAATCAAAGTTGTATTACATGATAATAAAACACAAAAACGAACACTTATTTAATTGAGCATGGTTACAAAATGATTACAAATAATTTTCAAAGTGTTGTCCCTGTTTTTCAATACAAGTTTGGCATCTATTAAAAACAGAGTGTGCAATTGTTCAGCACAATTCTTTGTCATCATTGAGATTTCGAAACTCTTCCTCTATTGATTGTCTTAGTTCTGGGATTGTATGGATATTGGCCTGTGAATATACACGTTCCTTTAAAATCCCCCACATGGAATAATCACAAGGAGTAAGGTCAGGCGATCTCGGTGGCCAGTCTATTGTACCATGTCTACCTATCCATGTTTCAAAATGCTCATTCAACCAATTACGGACATTTAAAGATTAGTGGGGAGGTGCACCATCTTGCATCCATACATCATCAGGATCTATCAAAGGTAAAACAAAGTTCTGTAACATGTCAAGGTAGTTAGCTTCTGTCACTGTACCATCAAAAATATATGGGCCTAATATGCCGTTTGACCTTATGGCCCCCCAAACACAGATACCAGGCGACAAGTTGTTGCTCTCACACATGAGATGGGGGTTTCCTCAGCATAATAAATGGCATTGTGAAGGTTAACGTGGCCATTCAATTTAAGGTTGTTTCATCTGTCCATATGATACGATCCTTTAGAGCATCATCAGAGTTCCATTCATCACACAACCATGCACAAAATTCGGTCCATCTGTCAAAATCGTCATCATTAAGAGCATGAAGAAGGCGTGGGCGCCAGATTTTCAATTTTAGTTGTTTCATAATTCTCCACAAACATTGTCTATCTATGTCTAATTGCAGTTCAGCGCAAACTTGTAATGTAGCAGGAGTATTTGCATAGAGGTTACATACATTCTCCTTGTTTTCCTCTGTAACCACTGAAACAGGGTGACCACTCCTTTTATCAGAAACATTTCCAGTTTCATGAAATTTCTTGGCTATGGAGTTCATTGTTTGTCTTGAAGGAGGTGGATTACCAGGAAACTGTTGTTCATATGCTGCAGCTACAGATCTGTAACACTTTTTATGCTGCAACCACTGTTCCAATACAAAAATATGTTTGTCTAAAGTTAGATGCAAAGCCATAATCAAACAAATTCAATAAGGCAGCTTTACTGAATTAGGCGCATTTATAGAGTAAAGGCGCAATTGATACTGTGCATGCCAAATTTGAATTTCAAAATTTCAAATCAAATTTCTATGTCTATCCATAAAGAAAATGATGCAGTGAAATCTCAGATATTTGTTTGGGTAAAGCGACTTATGCCCACCCCTGTATATTGTAGAATTATCTAGATCTAAACTAGTTTTTTTTTTAAATAAATGATTAGGTAAACAAGAAAAAATTAAATATTAATAAACTTTTTATTATTATTAGCTTACTTATACAGTTTATTTCTGCTCAACTTGGAATGCTTAATCCTGATGATTTTATAAACTGGATACTAAATAAGGAATCAATAATTTCCTTGAATTTTTTCTATTTAAATAGTAACTATAAATCAGACATGGATAAACTGTACACCAGACATGTTGCACTGTTATAAATTATTTGTAATCTGTATGCTACATTTCCATTCTATATTTTAATATTTTAACATTATAATGATGAGAATAAAGTTGCTTTCTACATACCAGACATGAGATGGGTCTAGAGCATCTATGAAGGAAAGCATTTTTATAAAGAGCCCCAAACTCCTGCAACTGCGAGGTGAAAAGCTGAGCCTCAAAATGGCATGAAGCTCCAAAATTTTCAGCTATTAAGCTTAAAATTAAATTAAGGACATTTACATTAATCATATGTATATCTTCTTTTTTTATTAATTAAGTCAGGAGTATCATGCAGTGTAGTTATTTTTTTAAAAAGTAAAATAGGGCCCTCTACAAACTATTTTTTGGGACCTTTTTATATATAGAATAAGCCCTCCCCTCCTCCTCCTCCAAGAACTAAATTGACCAAAATTTCTTCCACAGGGTTTCCTCCCTACAGAGGACAATTCTCATGTATGACATACTGACCCAGTTTAGCCAGAGTAGACTATATTATATTTTATTAATTTGTATTAAAGTAAAGTTAGACAGGGTTGCCCAAAAGTAACTCCCCTGAAAATCATAAGTATGTATAAATATATCATTTTGAATTAGGGTTTTATAAGGGAAATTGTTTTCATAAACTTGGAATTTCCTAACATTATAAGCATCCCAAATATTTTATTTTTTTTTGGCAAATTGAAATGCAGTTAAAAATTTAAAAATCTGAATTTTAATATAATAAATTCTGTTATTGATTTCACACTATAAAATTGTTACTAAATAACTATTGGTGAAAGAATAGAATTAATATTAATTGTTGATAATAGATATGCATCTTCAAGAGAAGTAGTTGACATTTTTTACTGCATCATCCTGATCATTCAGTTGATCAAAAAACCATTTATAGACCAGTTAGTAAATTTAAAGAAACTGGAAATGTGGCTGATGCCCCAAAAAGTGACAGGCCAAAATTAGAAACCAATTACAAAATCTCAATTTTAACACTTTCTGTATTTGAAAGTAGTTAAGTTAAAAGTAAGAGTAAAGCTGCTGAGGTTACTACAAGTTTAAGTTCTCTGCAGCATATTCTGAAGGAAATTAAGTATCATTCTTACAAGTGGTACCATAGATGTAAACATTGTATTTTGTGATAGGGAAATTTTTTTAATAGACATGTAAACAGACATAATTTTCATTATAATGGTGATTTAAACCATAATTGGATGGATGATTCAAAAGTTTAAAATAATCCACAAATAATGGCTTGGTGATTTAATCTGTTTTCCATTTCATTTCACTGATTCAGTGAATATGCACACTTACATTTTATTGATCTGTTAAAACATAGCATTTTACATTGCATAGCTGATCTTCAAAATAAACAAAAAATTTCTGGATTGTTGCATTGGGAAGGCAGGACCTACTCCATGACCTTCACATTCACCAGATTTAACTCTTCTGGATTTTTCCTGTGTTACCTTAAATCAGTGGTATATAACACTTGGCTATGAAATCTTGATGAGCTGAATGCCAAAATAACCCATTCAATTATAAATGGTACCCCACATATGCTATAAAATGTCAGTTCTTTTTCAGTTAGACTTTACCATTTAATTGTGTTGTAGCTGATGATAAACACATTAAGCATCTTATTAAATGAATTGAACACTTAATGAAAGGAAACCTACATAGTTTTTATACAAATACAGGGTGATTCAAAAGTTAGTTTACTTTCCATAGAAAAGTTTGTATGTTTAAAATAGAGTTTTATATTTCAGAAAATTAATTTGTATAAATAATTCTATGCAATGTTGGGTGTATTTTACTGATCTGTACTGCACAAATTACTAATTGATTCAGTGAATTAACAAAATTATTTAAATTAATAAAATTATAAAGTTTTTTGATGTTTAAACTTAATGTTCCAAAAGCAAAATAAAAACTGCTTAATTATTCAGCCTAAATGGGTTCTGCAATACAGTAAATTTGGCCACAATTGCAAGATACCAGGCTAAATATGAGTGTTGTTTTAACTGTATCCTGTGTTTGGATTAAAAATATTATGTTTTATTAAAGAATGCCATAAATAACTATTGTTTAGTATAGGTTCGCATAGATAATAGCAGTAACATTTTAATGCTATTGTCACTTCATATGTGGGCTTTTTTTCAATCTGTTTACTAGTTTATGAAAAAAATTACATAGAAAAAAATCATTTTTATAATATTGTATGAAATCAAATAGATTAGCATATTAATTAGTATTAAATTATATATGAAGTGTTACACAAAAATTTAGAATCTTACCACATTTGAGCCAGAATAGTTTTGTGATGGTTTTGTGCGGAAAATTCCTTCAAATGACTGCATATTGAACCTGGTTATTTATACCAATAATAAAAACATATGATTGAGTAAAATAATATGAAAAATGTTTACATTTTTGTTTTAATACTAATTAAAACAAAACTTTTACTACCTTCTAATTAAGGTCAAAAGTCAATATACTTCGGATTTATATTGTACTGAATTATAGCAATGTAACAGTTAGCTTGGTAACTATATCAAATTTAGTTACACTGATGATGCCCAAAAGTTCAAAACTGGTCTGTGAGTGGCACTGCTTGGTTGATTAATTCCATTTCTTTTTGGAATTAAACGTGACAACCAGGAGTTTGATATTAACGTAGAGACACAGAGACGACTGCCTCGAAGACTAGAGAGTCTTACAAGTCAGCAAAATCGAAGGATTTCATCAGGCATATGATACTCGTCTGGAAACATGTGGGGATAATGAATAACGAACCAACGAGTTTGAGCTTTATAGCAATGTGCAGTATAGGGACACTATATTGCCATCATTGTAATCATTTCAATCAAGCAATTGCATAAATGTATATGTAATTGAGTAAGAAGAATTTCGCATCTCTCTGATTTGTTCGTTCCCTGCGTAAAAAATCTAGTGGTCCACTAGTGATTGGCCACTATATCGGCTCGTTAGTGTAAGTGTCCACAGGTTTTGTTGGTGGTCCTCTAGTAGCTAGCCGCTAGAAAACCAAAAAAGCCACGCTATACTACTCATATTTTAATGAGTAGTATAGTATGGCTTTCATTTTATTATAACAAAATACAATAAACTAAAATAATTTTTTTATATTTACATTAAACGTAAAAAATATTTTGTAAAAACCCTAACATGTATAACTGAACACAGTAAAAGCCACCCGGTAAATGCTTTTTAATTAATCCATCCTTATAAATCCATCCTTAATAATTAAAAGAACTTAATAATTCTTTTTAAAATATATTATATATTAAAAAAAATCACTTCAATTGTTTGCTCATATCTTGGGTGGGTCAGTATCAGTTTATATCATTTATACTCCTGAAAGTAAACAATAAATATAGAAGAAGAATTTAAAAAAAAAACGAAATTTAAAATATTACCTGAAAATAATAGTTTTGCAATTTTATATACCTACCTATATAGAGACCAAATAGTTACTGGAGAGCTTCGAAAAATAGGAATTCCATCAATGCAAATTTTTAATTTTAAACTATTGTAAGTTGTAGTAAATTTAAGTAGATACTTTTCTAAGCAATACTGAAAATTTTCTTTAATTGAGAAATAACCAAACGTCCCACCACATTGCAAAACCAATTTCATTACAGTTGCCTTAGATTCAAAATTGTGCTTCTTTAACATATATGAAGAAGGTACATCTAATCCCTCCTATTTTAGAATTTGTAAGAAATATTCCTTCAAACGATTACCAATTGCAAAAACAAGGAAAAATATTGCTAGTTTTTAAGCCAGCAACATTCTTTTGTGACCATGTCCATGTAGAGGAGACCCTTGCGGAGAACCAAGCAGCGGAGGAGACCCTTGCGGAGAACCAAGCAGCGGAGGAGACCCTTGCGGAGAACCAAGCAGCGGAGGAGACCCTAGCGGAGGAGATCCTTGCGGAGAACCAAACAGCGGAAGAGACCCTTGCGGAGAACCAAGCGAAGGAGACCCTTGCGGAGAACCAAACAGCGGAGAAGACTCTTGCGGAGAACCAAGCAGCGGAGGAGACCCTTGCGGAGAACCAAGCGGAGGAGACGCTTGCGGAGAACCAAGCAGCGGAGGAAACCCTTGCGGAGAACAAAGCAGCGGAGGACACCCTTGCAGAAAACTAAGCAGCGAAGGAGACCCTTGCGGAGAACCAAGCAGTGGAGGAGACCCTTGCGGAGAACCAAGCAGCGAAGGAGACCCTTGCGGAGAACCGAGGAGCGGAGGAGACCCTTGCGGAGAACCAAGCGAAGGAGACCCTTGCGTAGAACTAAGCAGAGGAGACCCTTGCGGAGAACCAATCAGCGGAGGAGACCCTTGCGGAGAACCAAGAAGCGAAGGAGACCCTTGCGGAGAACCAAGCGGAAAAGACCCTTGCGGAGAACCAAGCGGAGGAGACCCTTGCGGAGAACCAAGCGGATGAGACCCTTGCGGAGAACCAAGCGGAGGAGACCCTTGCGGAAAACCAAGCAGCGGAAGGCACCCTTGCAGAGAACTAAGCAGCGAAGGAGACCCTTGCGGAGAACCAAGCGGAGGAGACCCTTGCGGAATCTGTTGTCAGGGTGTCGGCATGTAATCGATATTTCCGTATCAATTATCACTAGATGTAGTAGAGGCAAGTAATAAATACATAAATTTGTATCTAAGGCATGGTCTAAGGAAATAAATTATACCACCCTATTTCGTGTATATGACCCCCGTGGTAAACAATTATGAGTGTAAAAATATTAGAGCTTATTTCACTAACACATATTGTTTCAAATATAAAATGATTATATCATATTATTTAGAACATATTGTTAAAAGTTAACGTGAATGCACAGATAAAAATACGAAATATTTGTGTAACAATTTCAAACGGCTTAGGATCCATATGGACCGAACCGTATATTGAGGGTTAAATAATGTATACAATATAAAAATTTGCAGTCATAAAAATAAGAACGATCGTCTGTTTGATTTTGAAACAATCTGTTTGATTTAATACAAAACAATACATACAATTATGAATTCATATTTGAAATAAAATGACAGGAAAAATACAACAAAAGTAAAATATAATATTCTCTAATTTCAAACAAACCGCTAAAAAGTAAAAGATATAAGATTTCAGTTCCTTTAAAACGATAGGTAAAGTTATTTATCGTATTTTTCATCTGTATAGTAGTATACCTTATCAATTAGGTAGTAAATAAAATATTTTGAATTATTTAATATACTGCTTCATTGATATTGACTTTAAATTTAGTTGAAATTTGTAATTTTTCATAACAATATCACAGAGTTCCTATTCTATGATACAGACTACATTTTATTCTGTAGCGTTTATGTTCTATGGAACAAATTGACAGTACAAATTTTCTGATTAACTATTAAATACTGCTTTCCATGCTTTATAGAAAATACACAGATGTTGGCTGTAATCATTGACTTATATATTATTTATCTAGACCAGCAAACTGATCAAAAAAACGCCCAGAGCGAATTTTAATTATATACGGTATTAGTTTCGTTTTAAAGAGGGTTTTTAATCAATATTAATCGATTAATTTATAAATTTCATTAATTTTAGAGTTAATGTTGAACTTCCGCCCATCAATTTGGCATTGATTATCGATATAGATATATTCCTCCGCGAACGTTTATTACTATTGAATATTGGTCAGTTTGGCGGTCTAGATAAATAATATATAAGTCAAATACCTACTGAGATTGTATACATTATTTTATTTTTACCGTGCTTAATACTGGGATGTTTATGAATTCTTTATTTCTATGAAAATCAATTAATTGTATAATCGATAATTAATATTAATATTATCCATATATCAATAAAAAATACATTTCTCTACACAACTCGTGCATAGACATTCATCTTACAATCTTACTTGCATGGGCATTGTTGTAAATACCTAATATAGTGTAAAATGACCAAAGGTATGGTGAACTAGTGCAAAGTTTTAAATATTCTATTTATAGTTTGATTAAATCAGTATATTATATTATATATCAGTATCTAAGACATAGACTATCAAAATATATTTTAGTCTATGAATATCTATGATAAAAATGGGGACAATGCCCATGACCTGTTGAAATAAATCTAGTTCCTATGAACAATTCTATAAATAATTTGTTTTCTCCATGGTACATAAAGGGGACTTTATACCTTATGGTTTCATCTTTAAAGAGGTGCTTTATATGCCATGGACTACTTTATGTGCCATCGAGAAATAATTATGTATTAATTCTTTTAATAATAACAAATAGTGTCACTTGATTTAGTAAATATTAAAAAATTAGAAATCATGTAATTTGAATTAACAGGCAGCAATGTTGCATTACATGCCTGCTAAATTATGATCAAAACAAAACAAAACACCGAATCAAACCAGAAACGTACATCGTTCAATTTTAAGTAAACCTAAAGTTTGCTTCCATTTTTCTCTAAATACAAAGTAGGCTTTTCTTTGATTGGATTTAATGCGTGATGCGTGAACATTGATAGTCTCGTGACAGAAACGCTTGACATAACTTGCCGAGAAACTTGATCTTGCAAGAGTGTTACTAATACTTTCTATGAATCATTTGATTTAATTTTTCTATTGTACTTCTGCACGCTTAAAGGATTTTTATGACCTGTCCCACCACCTCACACATCATACTGTATGAGGTGGTTGTTTTCACTTAGTATCGGTTTCTGTCGATCCTGGCAAAAATTCAATATTATTAAATTAAATATTTGCTTAAATATGTATCAATTAAATATATATATTCTGTTAAAGTTATTTTCAAATTATTTAACCAATCACAACTCTGGATTTGCCATACACGCGATGCAACATACTTCAGTATAGAAATATTTTAGATGTCCAATTAATATCTATGCTTTACACCTATTAATAGAAATACTTAGATAGATATAATAAAGAACTTCTCAGTAGGTAATATCTATGCTAAATACTAAATTAAAATATTCAAATCAATTGAAATTTGCACTTCATGTCATAACATTATTTTCATTAACCTAGGTTTTTTTCATATAATAAAAAGTTTCACGACATGACCAAAAAGAAAAGTAAAAAAACCTCACATGACAATACGGTTGAAAATAAGATAAAAAAATGTATCTTTTTCCCCTGTCTTCCATCGTTTCTAAGAAGAAAATCTGATTCCAAAACTAATAAAAGTGTAAATACATTAAAATACATAGAAACATTAAGAAATGAAAATAGAGTACGATCTACTTCTACTGGTTCAAATCAAAATTTAGTGAAGTTATCACCTAACAATATAGACAAAAAAAGTTCTGAAAAAGGTGACCAGAAAGTAGGCCTTCAACAAAGAGATGCACAAAAATGTTTATCTTCATCATTATCAGACTTGTTACAAGGCGAATTATTCAGTTTAGATAACAAAACATGCGGCCGTAAACGGAATATTTCAGTAAGGAAGTCCAAAACAGAAAGCCCTTCTGATAATCTTTTTGAAACAGAGTCTTCTTCAAAAGCCATTTCTTTAAAAAGTAATAATGATGACGTTGAAATTGTCATAAAAGAATCCCCTTTTGAATTTGATATTTATAATGATTCGGGGCCGGAAATGTCCTCAAATATTAAATCAAATCCATCAGGTGTTATATCTGTTTATATAAATTCCAACTCTTCTGATTCAGAAATGTCTTTTTCACAAGTAGATTCAGCACTCTTGAATGATTTAGAAGAGAAAAAATTAAAAGCTGAATCTATATCGTTGTTTATGGACGATAAAAAATTATTACCTTTGTCCAGTGTGATAGAATCAAACACAAAAACAGTTTACAATAAGGATGCTCATTCCAGTACAAAAAGCTCACCAATTAATCAATCACATAAAAGTAATAAAAATGGATCATTAAGATTACCATTATCATCGTCCAATTCAGAAAACAAACCTACAAAAGATTCCTATGCTAAATATGTATTGTCAACGAAGTTTTCAGGAGCAAATTCAGAAACAAATTCCAACTATACTGGTCCATTAGTTGAGGTTGAATCGATTGAAACACCGATTACTGTAGAGTATGAAACCAATGAAATAGAAGTGCATACTGTTGTTGACGATAGTAAAAACATGAAACGTAATTTGGAAGTTTCTTTTTCAAATAAGAACGATTATGATGATATGTTGCAAGAGATTTCTACAATGGATGATGAGGATTGCCGTTTCATACCTTTCGTACGTAACTCAGAGAATGACAGAAGTTCTAAAACATCTCACAATATTTCTACAATCCTTAAAAATACGGTAAACGATGAACCGGAAAATAATGTTTTAACTGATTCTACCATCTTGCGGGAGGACAAAGACAAATCAGAAGAGAAGAAACTTTCAGAGAGTAATTTACAATCTATTTCTAAAAAAAATAGAAGTCTTTCTATGGAAGTTAGTGACATGAGTATTGAACTAACAGTTGTTGTAGATGATGACGAAAGTTTTCCTAACAAACATGACCAACGTAAAGATATATCAAATGTAGACATCTTAACTGACAATCGGACCATCAGTCCAAAAATGGTTTATATTAATGTGGAAGATAATCCAATAGAATATGTATCGATTGATAGTCCAGACAAAGAAAAAGTTACTAAAAGTCCAAACAGTGAAAATGTAACTAAAAGTCTAAACAGTGAAAATGTAACTAAAAGTCTGAACAGTGAAAAAGTGTGTAAAAGTCTGAACAGTGAAAAAGTGTGTAAAAGTCTAAACAGTGAAAAGGTAATTGAAAGTCTGAACAGTGAAAAGGTAATTGAAAGTCTGAACAGTGAAAAAGTGTGTAAAAGTCTGAACAGTGAAAAAGTGTGTAAAAGTCTAAACAGTGAAAAGGTA